>JAJIYU010003695.1:0-26026 GCA_030144865.1 Tinospora cordifolia
ACAGGTGAAAAGAAAATGAACCAAGGAAATCAGACACATTTTCTAAAATAAAGAAGCCTATGTTGATACTACTGCCATAAGCCTACGTTTTCGTCCATAAAGAAGCCTATATAGACAAAACTGTTTGTCCATATACTTTTGTTTTTTGTTTCATTGTTAGGTAGCAAAATGTTTGCTGTCTAAAAAGAAAAATATAAGATCCAATAGTGACCAAAGTTAAACTTTATTTACATTCTTTTAGATGGAGTCCATGGTCATACAAACAGTTTCAGATGGGAAGAAAAGAGTTTTCTGCTTTACTTTGCACATTAGCAAAATAAGATGCTCCACATAGCTACCAACTGAATAGAACTTAGTATATAGGGTGAAGATTTTTAGGATGCTTACAGTACAGAGTCTATAAGAGTCATCTGGTATTCACAGTATGCTAGCAAAGCTAGTTATCTACAAGTCCATTACTAAACCAATTTGTATTTGCTTCTTCTAAAGGAAAAGCATGTAATATCAAGTATAAAAAGGTGAAAAACGATTGATGTACACACTTTCATTGTTTTCATTATGTCTCTATCTTCTCCTTCTATGACCAACTCCAATAACTACATTACAATTTCAAATCAGATATCAGACATAAAAATGAAACATAACTTCAAAGAACTGAGGTTCCCAAGTCATCTTAAGGTAGTGAGCGTAAAACACTTTAATAATTTGATGCAGAATGATTCAAGATCAATGATATTTTCTTTCAAGATTTTTAACAATCCTTCCAGGAAAATATTGAAGTTCTCAGTGGACTAATAACTCCATCAGTTTTCAAATGTTCAATAGTTAGAAACTAGTTTAAGGAAGAATAGTGTAATTAGAAATAAAATCAAGTTTTTCACCCTACTACTGTCACAGGTCATTTTTTTAAAACCTCTTTTTCTAATGAAAAATTAATAAACTCTGGCCAGTCATTGATGGTAGCAATTTTTATAGGCCGGTAGATTGAAGATTTTATTTATACATATCATGTTTAAATAGGTATGTTATGTTTCATACCAACTCAACATTGTTAAGTAGTGTTTGATGAAGTTGACACCTGTTCTATATTGAGCTTAATGTGCAAGTGAAATGTTATATGGTTTCAATGCTAAAAGATTCATAGAATAGGTTCAATTATAGGCTAAGTGTGTTCGCAATATTGGTGCCTCGTGGCTCTATGACATGTAGTTTTTTTTCCTTTTTGTTTCAAGGAAATAGGTGAAATATATTATAAATTGAATTTCAAAAGTAAAATAGGCAATGTGATAAGTTCAAAGCCCCAAAAGCAGAAAATATGTTTGCGATCCTGGAGGAGTTGAGAAATTCCCCATCAGGTGCTAATGGAAATGCATCCTTTTTGCAAATTGATATGCATTAGGGAGGAAAGAAACAGTAGACTGTTCAAAGAGAAGGAAAAATCAGTACACAGACTATGAGAAAGGTTAGTGTCTTTATTTGTCACCTAGGCAGCATCCTCAAGACTGTCTATGGGGTATAGTTGGGTAAAGCGGACTAGAAATTGGAGTTCCATTTTGCATGACATGCAAGAGGAATGTATCCTAAGGGGAAGAAATCTATATGTAATTCTGGGAAAGTTTTGTATTTTCTGCGATAGCTCATTCCACCATATGATGTCTGCTGATCATATCTTAATGAATCAATATATCTTTGCTTCTTTTCCGCACACACCAAAAAAAAAAAACAAAAAAACAAAAAAACAAAAAACAAAGAAGTAAAATCAAGGTACAAAGTACAGTACTCATGGACGAGCCACTTATGACTCAACCAACCAAAAGTTGGTCGAAATCACCATCCATTTCACCTTTTAATTTTCTTCCCAAGCAATCCGCTACCAAGTACCAACGCCATCTTTTCATGTTATGGGTCTTAATTAACAAATGGTATAACATCAGTTGATGTTTAACCAACTTGTATTAACTGAGTCTTTTAGTAAGTGAATCTCGATCCATGCCACAAAATTAGTAATTGAATCCAAAATACCGAAGGCCTTGTTTGTTATAGAATTTATAAACAGCTTGCTGTCTAAAAAACACGAATTCCTTGAAAACTTGTTTGAGATTAGGTTATTTTAAAGAATTTTGGAAACTGTATTATATTCATAGTCAAGATCTGTGAAGAAACAAGAGAACAATGTTTTGTTGTTTTCCTTAAGAACTTAAGTACTCTGACACAAGGAACGAAAATTCAACTTCGCCTGAAATTTCAACCCTTAAAAATTAGAATTAATTCGAAGAGTTCGAGAAATTCGAAAGAGTTTTTGTAAAAATTTGTCAACTTAAAAAAGTTAAAAATATACTATGTGAATCCTAAAAATATGCATAATTTCTATAAAAAAATGATGAAAACAAATATAAATAAATACATTTTACATATAAAAATATAAATATAATGGTTTCTAATGTGTATTTTAACATTAACAATGTTTAATGCACTTTGCGCATGTTAACTTAAACCTGTTATGAAAAAAAACAAAGAAAAACTTGTCTTCAAACCCTAATGGTCTTGCAAAGATAAACTCTAGATCGATTGACTGTTGGCTCGCTAGTCGCTAAAAGCGCAAGTGTATTTGATTTTCTCTATTGGTTACAATAGACGACTCTCATTCCTGTTCTTCTCTCAATGCTTCTCCTTGTAGGCTCTCAACTTATTTTTCTCCTCTTTCTTCTCTCTATCGTCTCTTCTCCAGTTACCTAATTAATTCGAATAATTTTTATACCATGCTCTAAAAATTATATTGAAAATCACGTTTTGAAAAATAATAACTAGCCATATGATATTGTGGTGCAACCTATTTTACACCTTTTCAACTTGTGCTCTTGAAGAAGAACCTACAAGTAAGGAGACCACAGGAACGTTGAACGGAGTGCAGCGACGGAGCAACCGAAGACTACAGGAACGAGGCCAAAGGAACGACCGAGACACAACATGACACAAAAGAGGACGAAACGATCGACAAGTGGCTAAACACAGGACGTGGAGCTAGGTGTTACAAACAAGCATTATCAAAGATGAGGATTAGGGTTGGACAATTGTGAGGCAACAAAGGTAAAGGCAATTGATATGCAAGACAGAAGACGATCAGCTGAAGCCAAATGGCGATAGGAAGCAACGACGACAGAGGAACGATTGCATTAAGAGAAGTCAAAACAATAAATTCACGATCCGCAATACAGTGAACCGAGAATGGCGCTTTTCATCCTTCCTAACAAGATTTAAATAATTCTCCATCTGTCACACGAAGGACTGCAATGAGATTTTAATTCAGGAGGTGACAAAAACCAAGATCTATTGCCTTGTTGTCTGCAGAGCAACAATTACTTGGCTAAGGGAAGAACTAAGGAAAGTTATCAAAGGAGGAGAAAGAAGCAAAGGAACGATAGGGGTTTTCAAAGGGAGAGGCTACATAACAATCATGGAGGTGATGGTTAATGACAACGGTCACTATTTGAAGCTTACGAAACTGGTGAACGGCCAACAACAAAGTGTGATTGTGCCTGAAGAACGAACAACAAAGGCATGGTGACACCTGTGGAAGGCGCTGGATAGAGTGGTACAAGAGACCGCAAAGCTCAGGACCAAAATCTAGAACATGATGAGGAGAACGAAACTTGAAGTAGAGATGGGTAATGGAGGACAGGCCGGAAGCAGTCAAGAAGTAAGTAGACAAGGAAAGGAGAAGGCTCGAACAGGACGAGGCCGAAAATCTACCCACGGATCTACACCGCCGTGATATTGACATGGAGGACACTATATTGCGACTAGAACAGATCAATGGTTTCTAATCATAAGAACATTCGATGCCACACCATGACCAACCGTTGAACATTCCATAAGGCAGCTACTAATGAAAGACGTCCACATATGCAAGCTTAACGTCACGAGGGGACTGCTTTATTGCCCAAAACGAAAGGATATGAGAATCCTCAAAGCAGAAAGCTATCAGACTTACTTAGGGGGCTCTTACGTAAGAGGAGTGGAAGGATGAAATGGCAAATTAAGATCGCCAAGTTGCCTGCAAAAAAACACTCGATGGGAATTGAAGGCATTGAGCCGAAGAACTGGAATATATACACATTCAACAAAATCGAAGAGGCATGCAGGGGAACGCTGGAGATCGCTAAAGTTACTAGGTCCAGTTCTATAATGGAGATGGCCTTCATCCGGCTGAGGGGCTTGACTCGAGGTTCCTACCAAAGAAAATTGAGATTTACGACGATGAGGGAATCCAGGAACTTTGGCTGGTGGAGATCAAATGAAACTGGGGACTAGAAGTTGCGGAGCTACGGTCTCAAATCATTGATCAATTTGCAAGAAACCGTTTTCCAGAAGACATGTTCACCGAAAACCACTCTTCCGATGATCGGAGCAGCGACGAGGTGGAAATCTTGGGCAATGGCGACAAAGCTGGTGAGTCAGCTAATGGGACGAGGCCACATATGGAGAAGATGGCACAGATTGACGACTATAGGATTCTGGAGGCCCATAATGACAGAAACAGACAATAGACACAGACAAATTGGCGGGCCATGTGGCCGGGAGAGGATGCGTTGGGCATATGTGGCCAACAAGGAAAATCGAATGAGATAAGCTTAGGAGCGATGGGCCGAGCAACGAGAGACAAGCAACAGGCCCAAGAGGGGTGGACCAACGAGGAGACCCATCCACAACGAAGGCTGACTAGTTCCAGGCCTACAAACACCCAGGCCCACAAAGATACACAAACAACGAAAGACATGCATCAAGCCCAAGGACAGTGGAATGAAGAGGAGGACCACCCACAAGGAGATTGACTCATTCTGGGCCACCAAATACCTGGGCCCATAAAGGCAAACAACTGATGGGCCTTGAGCAAAATGATGAAACGGGCTATGAAGGGGAGACGGATAAACCCAAAGAAATTGAAGCCCAATACAGTGACAGAATACTACCCACTAAGCCCAATAAGCTTAAAGTCTACAACAAGAAATCCATGCAGGCCCGACAAAACTACATGGGGGCCTTGGAACGATGGAAAGCATGACTTCAACTACCAGCAACTGGGATCTGCAACTAACACCTACACTGATCAAGACCGGAACGCACTCTCCTCCAGGGTAACACGCAGGGACAGAGCGGGCAACGGAAGAGGATAGTGATCAGTAGTACACAAAAACTGTACAGCAGAAAAAGGTATGTACTCACCTCCTCACTTCTTCTTATCCCCCCTCCCACTATGTTGCCTCTGAAGAGAGCTCGCAGAGCTTTATTGCCCCAACCCAACGAACAACACCAAAAAGCTTGGAAGGCAGGGTCTTAACCCCAACCCCTCCCAACCAGACTACTTTACAGTCCCAACCAAATGGATCTGATCAACAAGGCCAGGAAAGAGAGAATTAGATAACATGGACAAGACGACAAAATAATGTGAAAGAAGCCGACCAAGAGAAGGAGATAGAGAGAGTTCGGAACTTTCTGCTATTGATTGAAGCCCAGTAGCTGGATGGTGGAAGCGATCTTTCATAGACAAGGTGGACCAACTAGCGGAAGGTACGGCAGGGGGCATCATAATCATGTGGGCCTCATAGAGACTAACTCTGTTGGAGAAATTGAAGGGTCGATTCTCTCTTACAGAGAGGAAATCAAGACAGAGAGGAAATCTTGATCGAGTTGGCTACCATCTCAGCCTTAACTCAAGGCCCGTGGTGCATAGGTG
The DNA here is from genome assembly GCA_030144865.1 of Tinospora cordifolia. Classification (NCBI taxonomy): domain Eukaryota; kingdom Viridiplantae; phylum Streptophyta; class Magnoliopsida; order Ranunculales; family Menispermaceae; genus Tinospora; species Tinospora cordifolia. The sequence continues at coordinate 5,735 of JAJIYU010003695.1, forward strand.
GTGATTTTAATATAGTGAGAAATGGGAAGGAGAAGGTTCACAGCGAGTACACCACAAGACAAATGAACCAATTAGAGGATTGGATTCATGACCTGTCCTCAAAGAATCCTGACATGAAAAGCCTGAAACTCACCTAGAGTAACGACATGAACCCTCCAACTCTATGTAAGTTGGACAGATTCTTGAGCAATGTAAAATGGTGGGAAAAATACCCAAACCAATGGACCTGGGGAATGGAAAGAGTTGTTTCAGACCACTGGCCCATCCTACTTGACACCACAAACATTAAATGGGGTCTGGCACCTTTCAAAGTTGAGAATGAGTGGCTGAACCACTCGGACTTCAAGGAGATGACCCATGAGAAGTAGTCAAATAATAATTGTCAAGGATGGGCAGGATACAAGTATATGATAAAATTATGGAAAGGAGAGGTTAAAAACCTGAAATAAAGCCCAACAGTTGCAAGAAAAGGCCCATCTGGACACTTTTGTTAAGGAGCACAGACAGTTGGACATAGACCTAGAAAATGGAGAACGGAGCTTAGAAATTATGGATAGATGAACTAAAGTTATTAAAGAAAATCAAAAGTTGAAATGCAGAATTGAAAGGAGGGCTCGCCAATGAGCAAAACTAAAATGGGATAAAGACGGGATGTAAATTCCAGATGCTCTCACAAAATTCTGACCTTACGGAAGTCAATAGCCACTATCAACAAACTTGAAGATGGGAATGGCCAAATTCTCAAGAAGGAAGATTAGATAATAGATACTATAGTAAAGCACTTTGAAACCATCTTCCAAGAAACAAGTAGAAGATGTTGGAGGATTGAAGGATTGGACTGGCATGGGATATCAGAAGAGGATAGACATTGGCTGGAGAGGCCTTTTGAAGAAAAAAAAAAAATTAAGGAGGCAGTTTTCAGTTGTGATGGAGGCAAGGCTCCGAGCCAGATGGCTTCACTATGGCTTTCTTTCAGAAGGAATAGGAGAAAATTAAAGGGGACATACACGCCTCCCTGAACGAATTCTACCATGATGCCATAATCACCAAGAAACATAATTCAGTCAAGGTCCTTGACTTTCAGCCAATTAGTCTAACAACCAATTTATATAAAATTATTGCCAAAACTCTCGCCAACAAACTGAGGAACATCTTGCAACACACTGTGAGCGAACTGCAAATGGCCTTTATCAAGGAGAGGCAGATTCTAGATTCCATCTTCATAGCCAATGAAGTTGTAGAAGAATACCGAGTGAAAAAGAAAACAGGGCTCCTTCTCAAAGTAGACTTTGCCAAGGCATATGACTTAGTCACATGGAGCTTTCTGGATTTTGTGCCAAGTGCAAAAGGTTTTGGTACCAAATGGAGACAATAGATCCAAGCTTGTCTAACCTCAGTCACCTATTCTATCTTTATTAATGGGAGACCCAGGGAAAAGTTTTGAGGGCAGTGGGGGCTAAGGCAAGGGGACCCCATTTCCCTTCACGCTAGTAGTTGATGCCTTCACAAGAATAACAGAGAAGGCTGAGACAAAGCAGAAAATAGAAGGACTGAAAATACGTAAGCACAGCATCCAACTGACCCACCTACTATTTGTAGACGACTATCTGACAATTCAAAAACTAAAGTGGTAATGGATGCATTCCATACTTTTTGCTTCCTATCGAGTTTATCCATAAACAAGGCAAAAAGGCAATTAGTGGGAATCAATATGGAGGCGGACGAGATTGAAGGTCTGGTTGTGTCCATCGAAGTATCTATGGGGAGATGGCCTCAAAAATACTTGGGCTGCCTTTGGAGGGCAGTCCTAACAAAACAAATTTCTGGAACCCTGTTATTCAAACTATCACTAAGAGAGTCGATGGCTGGAAAGGAAGCTATCTGTCTAGAGGAGGAAGATTGTTGCTGCTAAAAACAGTGTTGGAGGCAACCCCAACCTACTTCCTTTCCACTTTCAGAATGCCCAATAGAGTAGCCTGTAGAGTGGTACAAATCATGTGTCAATTCCTATGAAAACAGGAGGGCAAGGAGACGGGCAACATCTAGTCAAAGAGGAACAAGTGTGCAAAGATGTTCAAAAAGGCGGGTTAGGTGTAGGAAACATTATGACAAGAAACAAGGCTTTGATGGGGAAATGGCTATGGAGAATGTACAACCAACAAGGGACACTTTATGCCCAAATCATAAAAAGTATTCATGGTCAACAAGTAAGAGGTAAGGAGGCAGGAGTTAATAAAAAAAAGCAACAGACAATTGCCTTGAAAATCCATTGCAGCCCTATATCCTCTTTTTAGAACCCAGTTGCAATGGAAAGTGGGTGGTGGTGAAAAGGCTCAGTTTTGGGAAGATAAATGGTGTGGCACGGATAGTCTTAAGGACATGTTCCTAGCCCTTTAAGGACTATCTGCCAAACACAAGGCTCCAATTACAGATTTCATGTGCCATACCAAAGGCGGGGAGAGGGAGAGTTCGGCGTGGGACCTTCATATTAATAGGAACACTGGCGACAACCAAATTCAAGAAATAAAGAGCTCATTAACATGCTGCAAAATTTTCAGCCTTCAGAGTTACAAATAAAATCAAGTGGATTAGGGATAAAGACCGCGCCTTTGCAGTAAAATCCTTCACTAGACAGCCAGACAGAGGAACAATGCTCCCCTTTTCCAACATACCCACTTAACATGGAAGACTAAGGCCCCAACAAAAGTCAAGCTGCTAGCATGGCTCATCTTCCTAAACAAACTAAATAGTGTTGAGGATTTGCAAAGGAAATTCCCTACCCACTATTTGCAACCTTCAATGTGTTGTTTGTTCAAAAGGAACGAGGAGACGATACAACATCTGTTTAGCCCTTGCAGTTTTCTGACAGAGATCTAGAATAGATGGCTACAGAAGTGTCATCTCATTAAACCGATGTTGCTGGGAGGTGACTTGTGGGAGGAAGGACAAGATCAATCTAAAAGCATTATAAGATATAGAACAACTATAACTTTTGTCATTTGGTTTAGTATCTGGAAGGAGCAAAACAATAAAATGTTTAACAATGTTTGCAAAGATGTTATCAGCATTTGAAAGAGATTCAATATCATTTTTTGTACATGAATCTCTACTACAAAACTAAGTAGGGGATATAATTTTGAGGATTGGATAGATAGATGGTTCAACATTTTGCAAGCCATGTAACCGTATTCACTATCCAAATACCTCATCTGCAGCATCTTTTTTATTATTAATATAATCTATCTAGTTTTCTTTCAAAAAAAAATAATAATAATAATTGATCCAAATGAGTAAATTTTCCCCTTATTGGAATCTATTAGCTTTCGATCTCTACAATCGCTGCACTTCAAAATCTACTTTGTAAAAGATACAAGAAATGTATTTAATTTAACCATTATTTGAAAGATTTAATAAAGAACGGAAGTACGGCACAGTAAAAAACAAAGCAAGGGGAGGTAAGCGGGTTTTTTTAAATATTATCAAAAAAATAAATTATTTTTAAAATAAATAGCTCACCAATATTATACCACATTTACTCACTTTTCTACAGTAATCTGTCAAGTGTACGTTCACCTGTCACTTTTTCTTTTCTTTTTTCCATATAGGAAGGAGTCTTTTTGAAAAGACGCTTTTAGTGTAAATTAAATTTACACTAAAGGCCTTTTTTTTCCAAAAAAGGCCTTTGGTACATCACATTTACATTGAAGACATCTTTTCAAAAGATACCTTCAATGTAAATAATTTGATTTATAAAGTCCTTGTAAATCAAGGGATATTTTATCGAACAAAACAGATAAGCGACGGGGCCGGAGATAGACGACGGCACTGGCAAGGGGGCTGGTGACGGACGGCGAATCCCTTTCTACAGTCGTTTTCGATTTTTTTTTTCCACTACGTTCTGTTTTATTAATCGAATTTACCATTAAAAGTTGTATAAGATGGGGGAAGAATAAGGAAGATCGTGAGCTATCTCTCTATAGCATTGACGGATAAGTTTGTGCAAGAAGATGGTTTGCTCTGTCAATTTCATCGGAAGGACTCAAAAACCAAAACCAGTACTCTACCATTCACAATAATCGAACCTCAGATCTCTCAAACCTCAACATAAGCTGCAACTCTCCTAACTATCGACCGTCTCTCCTTCTTCTTCAGAAATTTCGAGTGTTTTCTACTTTTTTTGCTTGCTTTGCAATTAATGGAATTGAAAAGAAGCAAAGACCCAATAGGCCTTGTTTCCAAAACGCCTCGTTTCTACTTCTTCTCAACTTGTCTACTACTCCCCTCCACAAAAAGGGATTTGTCATTTGTCGTCCGTCACCAGCCTTGTCGTTTATCGATTCTGTTCAAGAAAATATCCCCTCAATTTAGGACTTGAAAAATTATATTATTTACACTAAAAGCGTCTTTTCAAAAGACGCCTTCAATGTAAATTGAAGACGCCTTTTCAAAAGACGCCTTCAGTGTAAATTAAATTTACACTGAAAAACGCCTTCCTACATGAAAAAAAAGAACAGGTGGACATACACGTGACAGGTTACAGTAGAAAAGTGGGTAGATGTGTTATAATATTGGCGAATAAGATATTTTAAAAATAAATTTTTTGATAATATTAAAAAAACCGAGATAAGTTGTTCACCCTCTAAACCAATCCAAAAAAAAAACCTATGACCCTCATACAAATTACCATTAGCAACCCATAAGGACTCCAAAAAGTGAAACAAGTATCACACTGCTTTCATTTTAAAAAGTGGCATTAATACAGAATGGTAGATACTTGGTGTGGGACAAAGAACCTCAAGGATAGTTTTCCAAATCTGTACTAGTTGTTATTGAAACATAACAGACCTGTTTCTGAATAGTCCATGGGCTTGGAATTTGCACTTTAAGAGGAACATAAATGAAACTAGAATAGGAGAGATATCAGAAATGCTGAAAATTCTAGATAAGTTCACTCTGTCTTAAGAGAAAGATAGGCCAATATGGCCTGGGGACCCCCAAAATGCCTTCTCCACTAGATCCTTTATGATGGAACTGGCTGTCCACTCTCCCCAACAACCATTTACTAAGGCTGCCTTCATATGGAAGACTAAAGTTCCCATTAAAGTCAAGATGTTGGCTTAACTGATTTGTATTACGAAGCTAAATTCTGCAAATATTTTTTTTTTTTGAAAAGAAAAAAAAAATTCCCAATCATAATCCAAAAGAAATTTCCTAATCATAATCTTTCTCACTCCTATTGTTGTAAGTGCAAAGGTGCTGCTGAAGAGGTATCCCATCTATTTTGGAGATGTCAGACCACCATGGCATTGTGGCGGAATTGACAAAATAAGTTGGACAAACTGTCTCCTCCATTTACAAACAACCTTTTTGCAATGTCGGATAGGGTTCTTCCAACATCTATCCACAAGCATTAGAAGATAATTTTATTCACCATCTGGTACAGCATATAGAAAGAAAGAAATGTGAGACTGTTTAGAGACAAATTTATATTGATAGAGTTTATATGGGATAGATTCCAAGTTTTGTTTGCTAGTTGGGTGTCTAGCAGTAAATTATCCAAGCGATACAGTTTTGGGGACTGGTTATGTAAGTGGAACAACATTATGGACTCTATTTGTAAAGATGCTTGTCTACATATCTTATCTGGCAAGTGCCTCTTTTATTTTATTAGTATAATTCTAGTTTGTTCTCAGTATATATATATATATATAGAATGGATATACAGCAGAATACAAACCAAAGCAGGGGGATGATAAGCTGTTCACCCTCTAAATTCCAAAAAACTATGACCCTGACAAATTACCACCATCAACCCATAAGGAGGCCAGAAAGTGAGACAACTATCACGCTACTTTCATGCTAGACTCAAATTCATTGAAACTTCTTTTGTTTAATTCTTCCCGTATGCACCATCTGCTGCCAAAAAACCAAAACACCAAATGCTTCTTCTACACCAAGGGAACCTGATCTATACCAAGAAAACATTTGCCCCTTCGAAAATTCACAATTGAAAAATGAAAATGCCACTTGTGTTGAACTCTAGAAGCAAACATACAATGAAAAACATAGGCAGCCGACACTAAATTGCTTACGTAGAAACACCACCACAAAGAAATGCAAAATTGGGATACTAAGTTGAAGAACCATCTCCTGTGTATAGCTTATCAAGGACAATGACCTAAACCCATAGACTGACATCAGAAGGGACAACCTGTTCCTAGTAAAATAATATATGAGCTAGCAAAAGTGAAAGGATCATCCACACAAATCAAAAAAGAAGGATTTTGTGAAAAGACCTACCAAAGGAATCCCAAGGCCAAGTAAACCAATCACCCTCGTCACAAAAGCAAACCTAAAGTAAGGAATCAAATAAAATCACTGCCTTCTATACTTCTCTATCATTAAGGCTTGTACCCAAATGAAAATTCTTGGAGGGCCCACCCAAACCATCACTAGTAAGGGAATGAATGGGGAGATATGTTCATTGTGAAGGTCTTTAAGGCAATAAAGATCAAGAAAGAGAGGCCCAAAACTAGAAGTACCACCATAAAAACCCTCCCAAAAGAAATCATAGTCCCCCAACTACTTTGAGACTAACCAAAGAATTGAAAAAAGGTTGAGAAAGAAACTTCTAAGGACTCCTACAGGTTGACATAGGGACTAGGCTGCTAATTTTAAACCTCCAAAAATCAAAGTTGCTCACCAAACATCTAAGTGAAAATTAAATCGTTATTTGGTTTCATTAATTAGCAAAAATCATCAATAGACAATATATACCCTAAAATATCTTCTCAACTATGTTTGGTCTTTTTTTCTTTTTTTTTCATTTCTAGAACAAGAACAAAGAGCTTAAAATAATATCTGGAGCAAAAAGAAAAAAGAAAATACTTGTAACTAGAAACTCCTAGTTCTTTATATTGTTCTTTTTACTATTATCCTTTATTGAGTCAATGAATATAATATAGCCCATTTCTCACTATTATATTTTCGGACATACTACTATAAGCTTTCCACATAGATCTCTTCAATATGTAAATAGGCTTCATGACTAATCCTCCGAACATAAACAAATAATTATTTTGTTGATTAAGATGCCCGCAATGCAAGCTCATTGAGCGCCTAATTGGCGTTCAATGAGCCTAAGCTGTGTCAAACGCTCATCGTTGAGCGTCTGATACAGTCTAATAGCATTGAGTGCTCGATGCAGACCGAGCGCTCAATGTTGTTAGACTGTGTCAGACGCCCAACAATGCGAGTCAAGCACAGCCCAGACTCATTGAATGCCTCGAGCTCGCATTACGAGCACCCTAACCAACAAAATAATTATTTATTTATGTTTGTATTATTAATTGTATATATATTATATATTACAATTATATCTAATTATAATTATAATATATTATATTATATATATAATAATAATTTTAAAATTAATATTTTAAATAAATAAGTTTTTATAATTTTTATATAAATTTAAATAATTATATATTTTTAATTTAAATGTGAATAATAAATATTTAAAAAATATATTTTATAAATGAAATATTGTAATTAGTGTATTTAACTGATTGATGTGATTGAAGGTCTCATACAATACAGTTTAATAAACTTGAACCATTGTGAGAGTTGAATGAGTTGATGACTTAGATGGTATATTAAACCTTTGATGGTTTAATGCATTGTGGATACCCTTAAGCCTTCTACAAGTTGATACAATCAATTTATCCACATTAGGTCTTATTCTATATAATTCACCATGTCGAATTACAGCTTATTCTCAAACATACATTATAGGTACAAACTAGGATGGTATCTCCAGCCAATCATATAACATATGAAATGAAGTAAACTACAGGTAAGTGTGACTGCATGTGGTACAAGACAAGAATTTCAGGAGAACCATACATTACAATGCCATTGGAACTCATGAGAATCCTCCAAGACATTCTTTTATTAGACTCGTCCTTAATTTTCATAAGGACATTAAGAGTATGTCATGGGAATTGAAATCAATCATGGATACAGACCTGAATCCAAAATGCATATCAATTTAAGATTATCCTCTTACTTTTTTTGGCATAACGAAAAGGTAAGGAGCGAGCGTAAATCAAGGTTAATAAATGCAATATCATTTATGGTTTAGTGTCAATTTTCTAAATTCACATAGCGCATACATGGTTTAGTGTCAATTTTCTAAATTCACATAGCGCATACGTTTAGCTCGACCATCACCACTAGAAACCCCGATAATTCTTTGACAAATATTGCCATTGGCAAGGGAGTCTGTACTAATTATAAAGGGATAATCATTACTAACTTTTTCGGTAATATTCAAGAAGTCAATAAACTAATTCCTTCTTAATCTTGATCAGGGACAAGATTTTTGAAAGGTTAACAAATTATATTGTATTTATTGAACTCCTAAGGACTAAGGAGTCAAAACCAGACAAATTGATAGGGGATGTTCACATTTTTATGAGTTTCAAATTGAAGGGATTAAAGGTGGTAGCTAATGAATAAGGCTCTCCCCATTGAAAAGTTTGATGAAAGGACAATGTACATAAACTTATCACAAATTGGAGAGGATGTTCCTGGATCGAACCCACGAATATAATAGCCTCAACCTCAAACTAATGGTCATAAAAAATAAGGAAATCCTCAAAGCTTGGATTTCAAATGCCAAACAAAAGAAAAAACTACTACAATATGGTCCAATACTTAACCAAATTCAATGAGAGAAGCATTGAAGAGTTTTCCAAAGTCAACCATAAAAAATTATGACCAATAAAGTCCTGCGAGTGGATCTCAAGATCCCTTTTGATCCTCCCAGGCAAATCTCTCCAGCCATGGTAGAGAGAAAAATGGAATAGTGGCACACTGTCAACTTTTTTTTTTTTTTTTTTGAGGAGAAACAAACAAGAATTAATATTAAACAATAAAGCACAGTAAAAATGTACGATAAACAAATACTCATACATCCATATTGATGTGAGGGATGCATCAATCCCAACCCTGAACCAAATCTAACACAGTGAACCCACTATTCCACTTAGAGGTGAACATCTACAAACCAGCCGAAAGCTTGATAAGACTCCAAACTACTTCCTGTCACAACACACCATTGAACATGTGGCTGTTCTGCTCCTGCTAGAGACCCCAAACATAGTGAAATTAGCAATCAAGGAAGCCTCTCTAACATGTGAAGACAAACCACTATGAGGACACCCGCTTAAGCATTCACAAATCAAAGAGGGGCAAATGAACCTCTAACTGGAGAAGGTGAACCACTTGGGCAACATCTACGAGCCAACCACAACAAACAAACATGTGATCTAAACTTTCTCCCATAGAATGCACTAGGGTGGGGAAATATAGAGGCTTGGGGATTTTCTTTGTTAACATATGATAAGAAGGGATATTCTATGCACCAAAAGCCACCCAAATACCCTCACCTTGGATAGAATCGAAAATGTGGTTAGAGAAGGAATGTAGGGTAAAAGATACTGAATTAAAGATAATAAAGCTGAGAAAAAGGAACTTCATGAATATGGCCCCGATGACTCCAAAGACCACTCAAGTCTATCCTAGCCACTTAAAAACAACAATATTCCCAAGTGTCTACCTAGATATCAATGGCCCCTCCTGTTCCCTCTCAGTCATGATCCTAGGACAATGAAGATCCCAGGATGGTTTGAAAAGATTGGAAGCAGATGACTAAAGGAAACTAGAAAAAGACTAGACAACCTATAGACATTGGGGAATGAAACTGCTAACCAATTATCCTCCAAAAAGAGAAATGAAGAGCCCTTGTTTGCTAACCATTTACACTTGTCCACAACCACAGGGACAAGTGTAGCGATAAATTCCCAAGGACTTCTTGTCGCGGTACCTCCAAGGCCTCTTGAGTAGCTCTCAACTCCACTAAGTAGCAACACTGTGAACCTACTCGACACCACCCTAACCCAAAGAGCATCATTTTGCCCAAGATATGCGAAAACATCCACCGAGAAGCACAATCGTTCCCATAATATTGGTATTAAGAACATCAATGCATTTCTCAAGGACTCAACTAAAACTAATCTCCTTTCAAATGTCTTGACCACAATGTCCACAACGAAGTGCAAAAGTTTAGCAAGAAAAGATGGATTCATCCTTCATTCTAAAAACATACTAATCAGGAACTTGACATGAAGGGAAGCTTCCTTTGAAGAATGACAAAGAAATTCTCCCTTTCCTGAGCCAAGGCCAATAATCAACCAAGATCTTCATTATAGATGTAATCTTAGGCTTTAGCTACTTTCATATTTTTTTCCCTAAACAAGAAACGAAAGCCTATACATTGTAGTCGAAAGGTATCGTGTATCTCAATGATTAACACAAGGACACAACAATCCTCGACTATAATTCAACAAGATCGAAAATGGGTTTCCAAACCCTCATTTCAACCCCAAAAGACAATCTTCTTGCTAGTTTGCTGGAAGTAATCCAAAAATGAAGGCAAAAAGACAAGAATTTTCCAAACTACCACGCTCAAAGATTTTAAAAATTTCTCTCCTTCAAAACCGATCACACAGCAAAGAGTTTTAGGCTTTTTAAAATCAAATAAAATATAATTCAAATAACAGAACAAAATAAAATTATTGGACTAGTTTAATTTCATTTGATATGTTCAGATGGAAAACTTCAAGACCACTTACTCTTTTATAAGAGTAAAATTGTAATGGCCATAAAAATCATATATATATATATATAAACCACCAGAGCAACAATACAACTTGCATAGGGCTTAGTTTCTTTCTGGGAAGTGCTTCTAATTATTTCTTCATTAGTTATAATCAACAGGCATAAGCTAAGCCAATTGATCAATCTCAAATTTTTTAAAGAAAACCCGAGGGGTCATGCACTCACATCAACAAGTGATGGACTTGGGTTTAACACTCTGCAATCCTACAAAAATAGGGCAACTACCTTTAAATCTTCTAACAAATAAAAGTATGGAAGTCTACATGTTGCCCCGAGAGATTAGTCAAGTAATGGTGCTTGAGAGACCATAACTTGTGAATTTCTCATGGACAATAACAGATAATCGTTTCGAATGGAACTAAGTTGCAGCACCAAAATACTATCAAATGTGATAATGTATCTAACACATTTGTATTCCTTACACAAAGAACATTTCCAGACATATGCAAAAAAAGAAGTCCTCGACAACTTTATATTAATATCAAAAGAAAAAGCAATTTGAACAAATAAAATTTCATAGCAAAAAATATAATTCATGAAGCACTTTTACTACCTTTTGCTGAGATTTCTTCAAAGGAGCTGGATTTGAAGCAGTTTTAGAATCTGGAACTGCTGCCTCAACTTTAGCTCTTTTTCGAGCAGGTTTTGCAATGTCTACTGAAGTCTGGATCTTTGATACATCAGAATTTGGAGGTTGCGGGTGCATTACGCCTGACAGCTTTTCACGTAGATCCCGAACATTTCCGGCAGCATTGCCCCTCCCACCCTGGTTAACTATTTGCAAGCCCTTCTTCTGGAGTTTCATTCGAAGATCTCTAACACCAACTTTGGGATCTTCACAAGCCATCAACAAAGTTAAAAAACAATAATAAAAGACAAAGTATTTGAAATATCTCCATTTCATTTTTCAGGACATTACAATTTGTCAACCAACTGAGAAATGGGGCCAGCCCATATTTCCATTTTTGCTAGCAACTACTTGAGTCAGAATTAATCCATACTCGAAGATTGGGGACCGTCCTCCTCATAAAGATCGTGCTCCCACTTCTCCTCAGTTTGGCGCTGCCTGCAAAAGAAATGGTTTGAGAGCTGAACACTAAATCATTGTGACATTCCTCAGTTTTGGTAAAACATTTTTTATGAATACTAAAATATAAACTAATCCATAAAAACAGAAGATAAAAATAATATGATATCAGCACTTCCTACGGCCAAAAAGAATCAAAAACTACAAAGATGAAACAAGTAAGCTGATGTATATCATCATTCCACATATAGTGGGCCTAAAACTAGTTTCATGTAATCAAGCAAAGGAAAGAGGTATTAACTGTTAAGTTACAACATAAAGATTATGCCGCAACCAAAAAAATTTGTTCCAGCATTTCCCATTCACACATGAGCACTCAATATCAAAAGATTTTGAAAATTCAGTAACTCCACCAGACCCAAACTCTCTACTTTTCAGGTAAATGCTCTATTTTCCAAATGAAGATTAGATTCCCTAGTAACAAAGAACTTACTTCTACCACCAACCATCTAAATATAATAGATGCTTGAATTCCTGAGTTCATTTGTCTGGTCAGCTGAGTAAATAGAACATCTCTTATTAAGGAAATACCAATTGCAGTTTGGAACTTAGCATTGTCCAATACATGCCTACCTCAACTAGTTCATAAGGCACATATGAACATGTAACTAGAACTATTCATCTAAAAGGGTAGCCCAATCAAAATGTTACAAGTTAGATGCAGCCCTTTCAAGGTTAACCATTCCAACTCATACCCAGTTGCAACAAAGCATCCCTAATCAAGGGAGTCAAGAAAGGTTATCTGGAAGTGAAAGCACCCCTTTAGATGACACTATGTTTAAGCTCTTTTTCAAGACTAGTTCTCAACAGAACAAATGACTAGCCTTAGACAATCAGCACGCAACTCATTAGATCTAGAGCCAACCTTAGAACTACAAAAAAGGCCACGCTCTAGTATCCTTTGTTGATGTTTAACATCTTTGATAGGAAACCTGGCCCAAATGCCAACGTAATTAATAATATCTGAGAAACATGAGAATTGAGAACTTGGAAGACTACTTTATGTGAATCATTGTCAAAAAATGGACAAAAATATGAGATTCAAACTAAAGCGTACAGTCACACATTGCTGCAACTAAGTAACATGTCAAGTCAATCATCATACATGTTCATGGCAAGAACGAAGAGGACAAAGAGAACAAGGATAAGCAACGATCGGTACGGCACACGACGATGACCGGAATATGAAAGGAAACAAACGGGAGTATGGCAATGGAGAATGGGGAGAACAAAGAAATGCTAGGAGAAAACAACGAAACGAAGGAAGGAGAACGGAGGCAAACAGCGCCATAAATGGCAAAACGACGAGAGCACCTATCTCGCTACTTGTAATGACTCGAGTCAACACGTGGAAGAGCAAAGATCTTGGAGACAAGTGTTACAAGGAGACAAAGATGACGGAGAAGGCCAGGGGTGGATAACAGTAACAAGGAAAAAACAAAAGAGGAAGCAAGGAGACACTCCGGATTACCGACAGCTGCAGGTGAAAAATGAAAAACCTCATCTCTATCAGGAGGAGGGGATCAAGACCAGTCAACGCATTAACTAATAATTACAAATTCCTAGGCACAGGGGCTGGGAATACACATCTTTCCAAACAAGATTCAAACACTTCTCAGTACACCATACAAAAGACGGTGAAGAAATCACTATACAAGAGATAACAAAAAACTAGACTTACAACATAGTGATAAACCGAGAAACGACTACTTGGGTACACAACAAACTAGGAAAGCTGATCGAAGAATATACAGGAAGCAAAGGCACGGTAGGAGTATTCCGAAACAGGGGACACACGACCATCATGGAGGTCATTGTGAATGAAAACAATAGATTCCTGAAGTTGACGAAACTAGTCAATGGCCAACAACAAAGTATCATAAACCCAGAGGAGAGCACCACGGAAGCATGGAGACAACTATGGAAAGCTCTGGACAGGGTGGTCCAAGAAACACCGGCATACATGGAGAACAGACCAAGGATGACAGATAACACAAGGGAAGGAACCACAAGAAGGAGAGACACCAAGGAAACCAACTATCAACGGTCGGTAGAACTGGAGGAGGAAAGGACACGCGGACACCAAGACAGAACCAGTCGGGCATCGGCAACCCAACGAAGAAGAGGAAGGAACGAGCAAATGGCTACATGCAGCTCGTGGTTCTCAATCATGAGAAACTTCAGACAAGACATCATGGGCAACAATTGAGGGATCGATAAGACGAATGCTCAAAAAGGAGGTAAATATCTGCAAGTTTGATGTAGCGCGAGGCCTATTAATATGCAACGACCCAACGGACATGGCTACCTTACGAGCTGAGCTGTACTAGACTTACCTAGGGGGATTTTACATCGAGGAGTAGAACGAGGAAACGGCGAGCCAAGGGCGGCAAGTGGCTTGCCAAAATAACTGGATGGGAATCGAAGGAATCCCCCCAAAACATTTGAACATCTATACTTTCGACAAGATTGGGGAGGCTTGTGGTGGGCTTCTTGATATAGCTAAAGCGACCCTGACTGGTTCGATGATGGAGATCACAATAATAAGATTGAAAGGCCATGTCTCAAGATTCCTTCCAAAGGAATTCGAAATATATGATGAAGAAGGAGTCCAAGAGTTTAGACTGGTCGAGATAGAAAGGAACTAGGGATTGGAGATAGCAGAGCTCCGATCACAGATCATCGATTAGTTCACAGCAAACAAAATCCTGGAAGGACTTTTCGCCAATTACTACCAGTCCGATGACCGGAGTAGCGATGAAATCCAAATTCTGGAGAAGGAAGATGATGACATTGACGGTAACGGGACTGATAACGGAGAAGGTAACGGTCATGATGACTGCACATAGGTTCCAGAGACACAGGGGGCGGTTCTCAGGTGTCAAGCGGCTAGTTACGCTGAACCCCAACAAGTGTCAAGGAAAGAGAGGAGATCTCTCAGATACGTGGAAGAGGAGCCAAAAATCCGACTACAGAGTGAAGGAGAACGGAATAGGAGATCTAAGGAGTGGACCAAGATCCAGACACAAGGACCAAGAGTGGGCCCAGACAGAGCAACCAAGAGCTGGACCGAGACCCAACTGGCCCCAAACAAAGAATGTGGTCTGGTAAGGCCGTTGGAAAAAAAAAATCTACAAATTACAGGCCAAAGGCGGGAGCCCACAATTCTAAGCTGATCCAAGACCAATTAGAACAGAATATGAGAGACCAGTACCAAAAATGTCCAGACAGGACATTCACGGAGGCACATAGAGGAAAGAAACAGGGGGCCCAAAGAAACACTACAAAATCACACACGGATACCTAAGTAAAAGGAGAGGCCCATCTACAACAAACAAAGGCCTGACATTCAGAAGGAGCGGCGTGTATACCAAAGACAGAAAATAAAGGGACGCAGAGACAGCAAGGGAGTCGTGGCCCGATGGGAAGCTCAGCCGAAGATGTCAGGGACAGACTCAGAGGATGTAAGGGCACCCCGCACGATATTCGACTCAAACCTAGATGGGGTCCTAGAAACCCCATTAACTGAAGATGACAGCTCTACTTGGTATTCGGAGGAAAAAGGATGTCCATCACAATACGCGACAGAGCGGCATAATCAGGTACGCCCTCACCCACAGAACTTCTACTTTCCCTCACCCCACTCCACCTCTCTCCCACCTGATATGTTGGACGAGAGACTCCGGTCATTCATTGACCCCACTCCTCTGTTTACTACAACAATGACGACAGAGAAGAATCACACCATAACCAGCCAGCTGAAATACCAAGCCACAAGAAGCAACAAAGAGGAACCAGGTAGAGCAGCAAAGTGAAGAGTTCCTATTATGCAGGGCTCAACAATTGGAGAATATAGAATAGGTTTAGGAAAAGGAGATAGAGCGTATTCGAGCTTTCTTAATGTTGATTGACGCTCAGTTGGTGGAAGTCCACTGACTCCTTCCCAGCCTGGCCCGGGGGGCTCTATCTTTCCATGAAGATCCTCAGCAGGAACATCAGAGGTGTGAGCAATGCCTCTAAGCTTCAAGCCATCCGCAAGACTCTTAGATCTTCTAAGGCGGATATCATAACCCTCCAAGAAACTAAGGAAAGTGTGATAGACAGACAGGTGGTCATGGGTTGGTAGAAACGATCCTTCATAGAGTGGGTTGACTTGGCAGCAGAAGGATCGGCAGGGGGCATAATCATAATGTGGGACTCCTGAAAATTTGTTCTGAAGGAGAAGTTGGAAGGAGAGTACTCTCGCACAGTTAGATGGAAGGAAGCTGGTGATCAGGATTGGTGGTTCTCAGCAGTTAATGGGCCTTGTGACAATACAGCAAGGGAGGACTTTCATACTAAGCTAGCAGCAATATCAGCCTTTGCCCAAGGGGCGTGGTGCATCGGGGGTGATTTTCGACATTATGAGAAATCATTCTGAAAAGCTGCGCGGGGAATACACCACAACCCAAATGCACACCTTCAATGACTGGATCCAAGACATGCAACTAAAAAAGACGAAAACGAAGAACATCAAATTCACTTGGAGCAATGGTCAGAACCCCCCACCCTCTGCAAACTGGATTAGTTTCTGGGGAATACTCTATGGTGGGAAAAGTTCTCAGTCCAAAGAACCTGGGGTCTAGAACAAATTGTATCGGACCATTGGCCCATCCTTTTAGACACAACGGAGGTAGTGTGGGGTCCCGCCCAGTTCAGATTTGAAAATAGTTGGGTTTCTCAGTCGAGATTCACGGGTTAGTTCGAAAGGAGTGGGAAGATCACAAACCCAGAGGCTGGGCTGGCTATAGATGCATGATGAAATTGAGGCACTTAAAGAACAAGCTAAAAGAATGCAATAACCAACAATACCCTCAGGAGCACGTGAAGCTAGAGAAATTAATCCACACGATTAAAAATCTGGACCTTGAGTTGGAAAAAGGAAACAACATCCCGGAAATAATGGAAGTAAGAACGGACACGATCAAGCAAATCCAACAGACTGAATGTCGAATGGAAAGGCAAGCCAGGCAGAGAGCCAAACTAAAATGGGCCAAAGAAGGTAACGTGAACTCGAGATATTTTCACAAAATTCTCACTCTTCGAAAGGCAAAGGCCATGATCACCAGACTAGAGGATGACAGAGGCCAACTCTTGGAGGATGGGGTTCAGATAAAGGAAGCCATTATCGACACTTTGAATCCTCATTCAAGGAAAATTCATCCAGGAGATGGGGAATTGAAGAACTGAATTGGCACCAAATTCCAGAAGCGGACAGAAGATGGCTGGAAAGGCCATTCGAGGAGGAAGAGATTAGGCAGGCGGTGCTCAGTTGTGACAGGGACAAGGCCCCAGGCCCAGATGGTTTCACCATGCGTTTCTTCCAGAAGGAGTGGGACACTATAAAACAGGACCTCCTTGACTACATGAAAGAATTCCATCAGGACGTTGTAATTAACAGTAGGGTCAACAAAACATACTTATGCCTCATAGCCAAGAAGGCCAACTCGATAAAACTCAATGATCACAGGCCAATCAGTCTAATAACGAGCGTCTACAAGATAATAGCCAAGACTCTAGCTATTAGATTGCGGACAGCCCTTCACACCACGGTTAGCGAGCTCCAAATGGCCTTCATTAAAGATAGGCAGATCCTTGATGCAGTTCTAATTGCCAATGAGGTGGTGGAAGAGCATCGAGCAAGTAAGAAGCAAGGACTTCTCCTAAAAGTGGACTTCGCAAAGGCTTACGAATCGGTTAAATGGAGCTTCTTAGATTACGTGCTGGCAGCTAAAGGCTTCGGAACGAAGTGGAGAAGATGGATTCAGGGATGCCTATCCTCAGTTTCATACTCTATTTTCATCAATGCCCGACCGAGAGGCAGATTTAAAGGTCAAAAAGGGCTAAGGCAGGGGGGCCCCCTATCACCTTTCCTCTTCACCTTGGTGGCTGATGCCTTTACCAGAATTATGCAACGTGCAGAGGAAAAACAAAGAATATTAGGGATGCAACTAGGGAAGGACAGAATAAGACTTCACCACTTATTCTTTGCAGATGACTGCATACTTTTCATGAGAAATGATACAGAAGAAATTCAGAATGTAAGAGACGCCTTGGATACATTTTGCTTAATTTCTAGTCTGAAAATAAACGCAGAAAAAAGCAAATTGGTGGGTCTCAACGTGGAGGAGGTGGACCTTGACAAGATAGCTGACCAAATGAAGGTTTCTAAAGGTCATTGGCCGATGAATTATCTGGTTTTGTCGTTGGAAGGAAGCCCAAATAAGTTGGATTTCTAGAGTCCAGTCATCAACATTATCCAGAGAGTGGAGGGATGGAGAGGCAGCTATCTCTCACGAGGCGGTCCTCTTTTGCTCATAAAAGCAATTCTAGAGGCTACCTCGAACTACTTCCTGTCGATCTTCAAAATCCCCAAAGGGGCAGCCAATAAAATTGAGCAAAGCCTAAAGAGATTCTTGTGGGAAAAAGAAGGGAAAGAGAAGGGCCAGCATTTGGTGAAGTGGGAGCAAGTGTGCAAGATTGAGGAGCAAGGAGGCCTAGGCATTGGCAACATCATAAAGCGTAACCAAGCCCTCATGGGAAAATGGCTTTGGAGACTTTACACGCAGCCGGACACTCTATGGGCCAGGATCATTAAAAGCATCCATGGCCACCTAGCTAAAGGCAGGGAGGCCAGAATCAGCCAAAAATGCAGTAGAAAATCCCTCCGGAGGACGACAACCAATCTTTACCCCAATTTAGAAAACATATCAGATGGAAGGTGGGCAAGGAAGAGGAAGCTCGGTTTTGGGAAGACCGATGGTGTGCTACAGATAGTTTAAAAGATATTTTTCCAGGCCTTTATAAGTTGTCTGACAAACATGAAGCCCCAATATCAAATTTCATTAACAAAACAGGGGAAGAAGGATCAGAAAACTGGGCCTGGAACTTCCACATAACTAGGAACATTAAAGAGGACCTAGTGCAGGAAGTCATGGAGATTCTTAACCTACTACAGCAGATACAAATTACGAACAATAAAGATAGAATTGAATGGATGGGTAGTAAGGAAAACAGATTTTCTATTCAGTCATTCTACAGCAAATTAATCAGTGCTCGGATAGAGTCAAGCCCTTTCCACCACGCAAACCTTGTGTGGAAAACAAGAGTTCCCACCAAAACAAAAATCTTAGCCTGGTTGATTCTTCTTAATAAATTAAATGTAGATAATGTAATGCAAAGAAAAATGTCTAATCATACCTTAAAGCCTTTCGTTTGCTACCTATGCAGGGGAGATGAAGAAACCACAGCACACATGTTTGGGAGATGCAGGTTTATATCAGAAGTTTGGGAAGGATGGACGCAAAGATGCCAAGAAATCAGACCATGGAGAATGGAAGCTGAAGATCAAAGCTTGGAAGGCGTCCAAGACAAAAGATTGCAAGCCTATAGTAGAGTCCTTATTTTTGCTATATGGTATAGCGTCTGAGAGGAAAGAAATAGTAGGATTTTTAAGAATTCTTGTAAAGACAGCAATAGGGTTTATAAGAGATCCAAAATTCTGTTTTGTACTTGGATCGCCAATACTAAAATGAGTCATGGGTACACTTTTGGGGACTGGCTAAGGAACTGGCACAATATTTTATACTCATTGTAACCAGATTTCAGATCTCTCATCCGAAATCTCTTTATTATTATTATGAATAAATCTATAGTTTCTCTTAAAAAAAATGGTTTCAAAGGAACAACCACACTTTCAAAGATGAGCAACCCAACACTCCTAATGTTCGAGATTCTTGCTAGAGCTCAAGATTCTATTCTATCACAATATACATATTTTGTTTATTTCAAGGAAGAGAGAGATAGAGAAAGAAGGGGGGAGAGACTCATCATAAATTTCTTATGATGAGATAAATCATTTGAAGTGAAGATTTAGCTGACACAAAGTTTTTTAAAAATAGAAATCATTTTTAACAAGAAAATTAGACTTCTTAAACTAATTTATTCTTTTACAAGATCTGCCATGTTCATTCTTATTTACTATTGTATGTCCTAAGCAACTTGATGAACCATGCCCTAGAGTTGGCTCTATCCAAAGTCTTTTGCAGGGAGAGGAGTGAAACTTTCCCATTTCAATTTCCAAATGATAAAATATTCTTCCTCAAGAATAATTCCAGTCTCTGTTTCAAAAAGGAAAAAAAAAAAAAAGGATAACCAAAAAATCAATTCAAATTAAAAAGGATCCCCTACTTACAATTCGGAATTCGTTCACGAATATTGATTCTTTCAATTATTTATTGTTTGTTTTGTTTCTTTTAACGAATATTATCTACTTTGTACTACTAATCAAATCGATTCAATTCCTGAAGGACTAAAAAAAACCTTTTCAAAAAACCTCTTTATAAAATCATGAAGAGAGGTTTCTAGACTTCGCATTTAAGTAAATTGGGGAAATTTAAGTAAATTGGGTACCTTGCTAAAGA
>JAJIYU010003696.1:0-26048 GCA_030144865.1 Tinospora cordifolia
AAAAAAAAAAACTCAATCAGTGAACATATTGTTCACTCATGCCTTTAAAAACAAAGCATGAATAGATTCATACATATAGGACTTACTCTTAAAAATAAATGTAAAGAACCTTCAAAAGAAACAAATATAAATAGACCAAAAATTAGATAAAAGAAGGAATTCTGAATTTAAAATAAAAATTTAATAAAAATGTGGTTGGTTTTGTCATTTCTAGGTAGAAAGAGAACGAAGAAGAGGACAAATGTAAATAGATCAAAAATTAGAGAAAAGAAGGAATTAAAAAACTTTAAATAAAAATAAATTAAAAGTTGATTGGTTTGGTATTTGAAAGTTGAAATAGAAGGAAAGGAAACAAAAAAAAAAAAAAAAAAAAAGAATGAATAAACAGCAGCTGCAACTTCACTGAAACAAAGTTGCAACTTCTATGTGATTGCAACAAAGGGGAAGGATAATGGTTCTTATTCATATTCCAAAAAAATTAGGAACAAGAAGTTCATAAAGTAGCTGAGTTAATTGGGTAATTTGGACAATTGAAACGAAGCTGATCTATAATTATAAAATTACAAAATTTCGTTGAAATCTTCTAAAAAATTGGCGAAGTTTATCTAAAATTGAAGTTTCAACGATTTTTGCCCAAAAAAAAAAATTGTATAAAAGCTATAAAAAAGGCATTTTTTATAAAAGAATCTATGTGGTGCACAAATATTCTTCTGTATAATTATAGAGATTGTGAAAAAAAAATTCTTTCTCTATAAATAAAGAAGATTGAAGGCGAGATATGTGCAATTGGTGAGTGGCTATGCAAGAGAAAGAAGAATGAGCTGTTGTCGGAGGAGAGACAATAAGAGAAGAAAGAGAAAAGAAAAATAAGCTAAAAGCTTAAAATAGAGATGTTGAGAGAAGAATTGAGAAACGAGAGTCATCTACTATAATCGATAAAGAGGATCGAAAATACTTACGCTTCTAATGATTATCCAACTAGGGTTTATGTTTGCACGATTATTAGGATTTGACAATAAGTTTTTTTTTCTTTCTTTTCTTATAACACTTTTAAGTTAACATGCTTGATGTGCATTAAACATTGTTAGTGCTAAAATACAAGTTCGAGACCATTATGTGTGTGTGTATATATATATGTATATATGTTGATGTGTATAGATATGTATGTATGTATGTATATATGTTGATACGTAAAATATATTTATTTATGTTTGTTTTTATTTTTTTAATAGAAATTATGTATTTTTTTTAGTATTTATGTAGTATTTGTTTTAAACTTTTCTAAGTTGGCAAATTTTTGTAAAAATTCTTTTGAGTTTTTTGAATTCTTCGAATTAATTCTAATTTTCAAATGTTGAAGTTTGAGACAAAGTTGAATTTTTGTTCCTTGGCTGTTGGGTCAATTGAATCTCCACTTATTACACAACTGAAACAAAACTGAATCCAAAGTTCTAATTACACACATTTTGTTTATATTACATCATTTCTCTTTAATCTCCACCAACAACCTGCCCAACACTACAATCCATTATCTTTTTATTTTTTTCAAGTTATTTAGCCTTTGGGCTTGTTGTTCTTGCTGTTATCTTTTTCTTTTTTGCCCTCTTTCTCTTTTAACCCATTTATTATGTGCTAGTTAGAATAAAAAAAGGAAACTGCCTACCACTTGACATGCTTCCAGTCCTTATTTTTCTCATCTAGCATTTGACTTCCTTCTACTAGCATATATGTAGAATGAACAAGTTGTTTATCAAATTCTTGGTAAAGTTTTCTGAGAAAGGTAATTTTTTGAGACCTTGTTTAATCTCTTCATTATATTTAATTTTGTTTGGTTTGATCTTTTCTTTTGACCATGGTAATTTTTGGTATTGGAATTAAATCATAATGTTAAAAGTTTGAATCACATCTAACTTCAAATCCTCATCTCATGTTCTAGATGCTCGTAGAGAAGCTAGAAAGGCATTCCTAGCCTTTTCTTCTGATGATGTAAAATCAGCGACTGAGTTTGAGCCTAATGAGAATGAACGCGAAGGTGCTATTCAACAATTTGCTGAAGATGAGATACGTGCTAGTCGAAGCACACCTGTGAGTACTTTTCTTTCCTTTCATTCAAGTAGATTTTTAAGTTCAAATATGGTGTATACTGGAAAGTATTTCTTCTGGAAAGAAAAAGTTGTTGCTAAATCATAAGAGACTTATATTAAGGTTCCCTTGGTTTTGGTATGTAGCAATACATTTTCTCACTTCTGCTTTGATATCTTTGCTATATTTCATGAGTGTTCCTACTAAGTTCTGATTTTTTTTTTTAAATATAAATTTGCACTCAATAATGTGTTAATACAGTTTATTTGGGTTGGTTTTTTGCAAAAGCAAAACTAAAATAAAGATAATTGCTTTTAAAATTTCATCACAGACCAGAAAAACTTGGTTTTGTGTTGTTTGACTGTAAAGAATTAATTAAGCACATGCATATCCAAAAATTCATAAGCAAGATTAGAAAAAAATTGGAAAAAACTGCTGAAATTCGGCAAGTGTTTTTTCGGGGTTTTGAACTGCTGAAGTGCCAAGTGGATGTAATGTAATAAATGCTTAAACTTGCTGAAAAAACAGTTTGATAAATTTGACAAAATTTGATGAACTTCACTTTTTAATTAATAAAAGGCGAATTTTGATGCTAAATTTGAGAAATTGATGATATAAACTGAAAATTAAACGTATTGTTTCACTTAAGAAAACAAAAGAATACCAATAATTATGCACTTCTTTTTACTATCAACAACACATTTGTATAATTTTTTTTTTAAATATTACAAGAAAAGAAATCATGTAGGTTTAGTAAAAAAAAAGAAAAAAAAAAGAAAAGAAAAAAAGTAAGAGAAATGAAAGTAAAGAAAGAAAAAAAAAAGGCAAAAATTAATTTTTTTTCTTTTAAAGAAACAATAGATTTATTGATAAAAAATTTGTACACAAAGGACTACTCAAGAGAGTGTTAGCAAAAGAAAAGAGAGAACAAACCCCTACCCCACCCTCTGCCCTTGCAAAACATTCCCCTACCGCCTTAACCACTCCAACATGGAGTACCTTAATGACGGCGGACTATTGCTAATCCAAAAGGATGCTAGCACCTGAGATTCTTCCCATAGCGAACAAGGCAGACTGAATTTATCCTAAAAAAATCTAATCATCCCTTTCCTTCCACAAGCACCAAATGACCACTAAACTCATCACCATCCAATGACTCTCCACCTCGGACTGATCACCTCCCAGAACAGGCAAACACTAAATTGAATGACAAAAACTAAATCGAACGGCCATTGATATCTGGGAATATTGGAAAGTGCCTCCTCCACCTTGTCTGCACTGAGCTGGAATAAAGACATCTCACGAATAGACGATCAATGGACTCGCCACCTTGTTTGCATAAGTGACAACTAGAAGGGGAAAGGTAATGACTAGGAAAGTGTTTTTGAACCTTCTGCCCCCTATTTACTTTCCTTAGGACCGCTTTCCAATCAAAGAACTTAACTTTAGATGGAATATAGGCCTTCCAAATCTCTGTTAAAAGCTGAGAATGACAAGCCGTCGGAGTATTCGATAATAAAGAGAAGAAAGATTTTGTAGAAGATTTTTCACCCATTTCCTTGAATAACACTATTCGATTCTTTCTATTTTGCAGCACACAATCCTGTAGTAATGCCAAAAGAGCTTCTTCTTCCTCTGCGCACCTCGGACCTCTAGAAGCTCTCAAATGGATATTCCATTGGATATGAGTCAACTCTACAAAGGGCCACTAAAATGGGAATATTCGATAATGAAGAGAAGAAAGATTTTGTAGAAAATTCTTCACCCATTTCCTTTAACCACTTTATTCGATCCTTTCTATTTTGTAGCACACAGTCTTGTAGTAATGCCAAAAGAGCTTCCTCTTCCTCTGTGTACCTCGGACCTCTAGAAGCTCTCAAATGGAGATTCCATTAGATATGAGTCGACTCTACAAAGGGCCATTAAAATGGGAAATAGGGAAATGTTGACTCTGGGATTGATTGTACAGTATTGGAAACAAAATTGCAAAAGCCTCATTGCCCTACCAAACTTTCTTCCAAAAACGAATCGCGTCTTCTCTACCTAATCGAAGCCTTGTAAAGGGGTCATAACATTTGTACAAAGAATGAATAAACTTCGAAGGACTTTTGCGAGTTGCATTCCTGTTGACCTCGACATCTCTACCATTAACATTGATAATGTGCCTACTTTTAATCACTCTTGTCTAAAGTTGCTCTTGCTCTCTAGGGAATCTCCAAAGCCATTTTCCCACCAATGCTTTATTTATGGCTACTAGGTTGTCAATTCCTAGACCCCATAATTCCTTCCTTAGCTACACCTGATCCCACTTCACAAGATGACACCCATTACCATCACCCGCCCTCTCCCACAAAAAGTTCCTCATTAGACTCTCGATATTTGAAGCTTCGCCTTTCGAAATCTCAAACACGGACAGGAAGTATGTTGGTAATGCATCCAAAACTAATTTGATTAATGTAAGTCTGTTGCCTTTAGATAGAAAAGCTCGCTTCCACTCATCCAACCGTTTAGCCACCTTAGCAACAAAAACTTAAGCACCCTGGCTTTCTACCAAGAGGCATCCCCAAGTATTTTAAAGGCCAATTGCCTTACTCGCGACCTATCCTCGATGCAATCGTATGCAACCACTGTTCAGATGTAGATAGTCCAACTATGCATGTTTTAGACATATTAACTCGTATCCTTGAAACCCAACAAAAGCAGCTTTGTACTATTCTAAAGGCATTCTCAATATTTTCGTCCTTGCCATTCAAATAGAAGAGTGTTCGCCGTGAACTGCAAGTGAGAAACTTCAACGGTTCGACCTTCTCTCTCCCCACCACAAAGCCCCTAATCTTGTGCATCTCCCTCCCTTTGTTTAACATTCGACCCAAAACTCCACAACTAATGACTATGAGAACAAAAAGGAAGACATTGAATCACCTTGTCTTAACCCCCTCATCGCCTCAATTTTCCCCCTTGGCCTACCATTAATGAAGATAGAATATGAAATAGACTCCAGGCATCTTAGAACCCAACTCCTCCATTTGTCTCCAAACCCCTTCTTTTGTTGCACGAAGTCTAGAAAGTTCCAATCAATTATATCGTAAGCTTTTTCAATATCAATTTTAACCACCACTCCTTTCTTTTTGTTCACCCTATAATCTTCCACTGCTTCATTCGCCACTAAGACTGCATCCATGATATTCCTACCCTTTGCAAAAGCAAACTGGTTTTTCGATACTGTGTCCCCCATCACACCTTTAATCTGATTAGCCATAACCTTCGCAATAATTTTGTATAAACTTGTCGTAAGACTGACAGACCGAAAGTTCTTCGCCCTCCTCGCTACGTTCTTCTTTGGGATTAAGCAAATGTATGTCTCATTAGTGCACTTGATCACCTTTCCTGTTTGATGAAACTCCTCCATAACCGTCATTATCTCTTAAAATTTCTTAGCTCTTTTGGTAAACTATCATGGCGAACCCATTTGGCTCCGACGCCTTATAATTGTCACATTCGAAGATTGCTGCTCTGACTTCCTCCTTTGAGAATTGACCTTTTAGCCTCCTACTAGCTTCTCTATTAATAGGATTCCAATGTTTCCCTTCAATGCCCCATCCTTGTGTTTGCTTTTTCCCAAATATGTTAGAAAAGTGCCCCACAATATCCTCCACTATTTTTGCCCCCTCAAGAATTTCCCCATTATCCCCTTCCATCTTGGAAATAACACTAGCTACTTTCCTTCCACTCAGAATGTGATGGAAAATATTTGGAATTAGCATCACATTCCTTAAGCCATTTAAAACGAACCTTAAACCATGCTCCCCTTTCCATATCTCCACTTAATTTCCAAAGCTTGCCTTTTTTTGCCATCTCTCCTTCCTCTGATCCTTGTTCCATTGGCTTTCGCCGTCCATTCAATCCAGATCCCCAGTGCACCTCTCTTTCCTCCTCTCCTCAATGTTCCCCCCCCATGAGTAGCACTCATACTTTATTGTCTTTAGCTTCTGCATAAATTTAAAACCTTTCCAACCCTCTAGATTGTGGGACTTCTACCACCCTCAATCTTCTCCACAGAACTTGGATAATTAACCAGCTGACCATCAAATCTTTTTGGACCCAGGCCCCAAAGGGTTCTAGTAGTGCTTAACAATATTGGCCGATGATCAGTAACGATTCTACCTCCTACTTCCTATCTACAATATGGAAACATATTGGTTGATCCAGCACCAAATAAGACCATATGAAAGTGCCATTGAAAAGAAGAGGGTCATGGAGGCTTGAATCTCTGATCAAACTATCAAAATCCCTCATGCTTTTAGTAATTTGTCCATTATTCTTTTCAAAAACATTCTGGACCTCATTGAAATCATCTGCCACACACCATCTATCTCCACATAAAACGCTTAAGGCGCATAGCTCATCCCAAAAGTATTCTCATCCACGTCTACTGCAAGGACCATAGATGTCGGATAACCACCATTCTTCCTTGTCCGATTGCCTAACTTTAACTGAAACTATAAAGTGCCCAATGATTTCCTTAGTGATTGTGCATCTCCTGGTCTCCCAATCCACCAAAAGCCCACCTGCTGAATCAATCACCGACAAATAAATCCAATCTTTAAACCTTGAGTGCCACAAAGCCCCTATCAGAGTCCTCCCCACCTCGCTTTTCTTTACCTCTTAGAGAATAACAATATTCGGATTATGTATACCAATAATCCTTTTTATTATTCTACACTTATCCCTGGATCCACATCCATGAATATTCCAAAACAGAATCTTCATTGAAACTATCACCCCCCCCCCCCCCCCCCCCCCCCCCCTCCCCCACCCCCCCTCCCCCCCCCCCCCACCCCCCTCCCCCCCACCCCCTCCCCCCCCTCCCCGCACTTCTCCCCTCCCCCCCCCCCCGTGCACCCCCCCCCCCCCCCCCCCCCCCCCCCCTACTGGAAAAAGTAGGCACTTGCTATTCCACCCTGTCATCCTCCCCCCTCCTCGCCTTATCCCTTTTTAATTTAATCAACATAATGTTGATTTTAGCGAGGAATATGTCCACTTGTCCCTTGGTAAAGTTCATCGGTTTGTTGAAATCCACCATAGATTGTCTTTGACGACTATTCTCTGCAATTAGTGAGGCCTTTGACCACTTCGGCATGATGATTACTTAGACTCAAGCACTATCGAAGGGGATGTATCAAGAAAATGAACTGTAACACGATCTCTAGATCCTTTTGATAAGTTCCTACCTTGTCCTTGGCATATATCATTCATCAGAGTCGCCACTACTGCCCTCCTCATCACCGTCCGATAGCTGCTGTTCATCAGAGGTATTGTTACAGTAGCTCGGTGAATCTGCTTGACATGAAGTTGGTATGTCGTCCTCCTCTGAATCTCCATCACCATCCCCACCATCTTCACTTAGCAGAACTAACTTCTTGCGTTTATCACCACTCCATGCATGTCCACCCATCATTGCTATATAGTCGACATTCTTATATTGCTGGAGATGAACGTTGTGTTTGGTCGTTTCTTATACACCTGAACAAACTGCTCATGGGCCTGCCTTAGTATGTTGTTTGTGTCCTCTTTACTCTATTGTCCATCTTTGTTTGATGCTATAGTAGCGCCTTGCCCAACAGTATGGAACCCGCCCAAATCAAGTTCGTTGGGACCTTCAAACTGCCCCTACTCTTGGACTGCATGCCCCTTCTCCTGAACTCCCCTATCTTCTTGGGCTTTGAGCCTCTTCAGGCCATTTCTCTGTCGGCCTAGGTCCCGTGCTACAGTAGCACCTTGCCCAGCAGCATGGATCCCGCCCAAAACAAGTCCATTGGGCTCGTCAATTTGCCCCTGCTATTGGTCCGCATGTACGTTCTCCTTAACTCCCCTATCATCTTGGGCTTTAGTAACCCATGTCTCGAGCGGCCTAGGTCTTCATTATTCTCTCAACAGAAGCCGTCTAAATAGATCCCCACTTGGCCTAGCCCTTCCCTCTGTGAACTACCATCGTTTTTGGCTAGCGAATCGCACAATGTAGCTTCTTTGACCCATCTATTCCCCCCTCTGGTAGTCGTACCTCCTTCCTCTTTCTCTTCAATTTGAAATGGAGACTCGTCTTGCCTCAGTTGATGTCCCCCTTTATTTAGCTTCCCACTGTCATCGATTTCCTAACGTGCCAATCTTCCTTCCCCACCTATTGGTTTTGTCGTCCTCCCGTATGTTCGTTCGACTGTCTTTGCTACTGTCATACTCCTGTCAACCACTAACCTAGAACGATGCTCCATACCCTGTCGTGTCTCGATTTGCTCCGGTGTTCTCTTCGGGCACCTGTGCTTCCCTCTTCCTCTTCTTGGAGACTCGTCTTTCTCGTACCTCGTTGGATACTCAGTGGTTATCGACTTCCTTTTTTGCCCTCCTTTCTCATCGTCTACATCGATATCAACAACAAATAACCTTATGAAAAATGTCACTCCACCTCTTTGGATCTCTTTCATTTCTAGCAAGAATTTGGCAATCCACCCTTTCACTTTCATGTACGCTGTGTCGAAGATAACTCCTTCAACTGAGTTCAAGTTCATTTCTCATAAACCCTTGCATTTCACTATGATTTCTTTGAATAGATCTTTCTACCAGACTTCGATTCACACTCCTTTGATCCCAATCCATTCATTGTGGCATCAAAACATCCTATTAGTCCACTACAACCCTTGCTTCCATTTCTTTATTTAATAATTTAACACTAATTTTATCTTGCCCTTCAGCAATACTGACTTCTTTGTCGAACATTGGTAAAGAGCTCTATTGCCACAAATGGGAGGTAGCCTACATGCTATTTCGGTCTACTAAGAAACCTCCTCTTCAATATCTTCCCAATTTACCTCATCCGTGAAGTGCATGAACACCAGTTAGGTTCGACTTTGTTCACCATCCCTCGGGGAAGACAAATAATTAGGTGTACCTTATCAAACATCCTACCTGATTGGACATCCTTAAAAGAAGATCCCTCTCCATATTTATTCTACAATTTGGCTAATTTATATTTATTAAGCAACTTGACATCTCACTAAAGCTCTATAATATCCATTATGTTGCAATTATGTTGTCTTCTTTTCCTTTCAACAGTAGTTGTGTGTCATCCGCGTATTGTAAATGCGATATGTCGACCTTGTATGCTCCCATTTAGAATCCCTCAATGACCTAGTTAGAATTCAACTAATTCACAAGGGCCCCTACCCACCCATAAGACTAGGTCCTGGGAGACCTAAGGCGTTTGACAAGCCGACCCTTCTTAGGGAATTTAGAGAAACTCAAGGAGAGGATTGAGAGTTAAATCCTACTGGCATTGGGGTTATTGTCTAAACAAAATAGATGAGGAAAGGACTGAGCAAGAGGGTTATCACTGCACCATCAATCCTCTCAAAAGTTGAGAGAATGACCATTTCCAACTTTGAGGGAGATATGAGGGAGAAAGATTGAGTAAAGGCTAGACATATGTTTCCATGGGCTTCAGTAAGTGGTATGAAAAACGTTTTTTGATTCCCTTCCCTCTCAATGACTTGAATCCACAATCATCACCTTTCTTCATGAATCGCTACATTCACTTCGCATCAAGCACAATGTTTCTTTCCTTTGTATTGCCTATGACAAGAGACCGTTGAGGGTGATGGGATTTTGGACTTTATCCCAATTCACAAGATCAAAACTCTTCCCCTCATCCAGCTACTTGCAAAGGAAAGAAGACATTGTTGCATCTAATCTAAAAAGTGAAAATCATTGAGGATCGAATCTTGATTTGGGCCCTTGCAATAATTCCTTCCTATTGTGTTTATTTGTGAATAGCGAGTTGTATGGCTCCTGCAAAAGTTGGTTTATCTTAAAACCTTTATCTCCATCAAACAGGTTTTATATGCATATGATTCTTGACTAGAATAATTCTTCCCTACTTTATTTAATTGTGCATAGCCAGTCTTATGCCTTATATTAGTACTTCTAAAATTAATAGCTGTTATAGAACACACCAAACTCTGTGCCACCTGTGCAATTCATTTGCTTCATTTGAACTTTATGAGTTTATTTTTCTATTCTTTGTAAACTGAAAATTGGTGAGAGATTCAAAGAATGATGGCCTTGGCATATCTTTTGGTTATCAATATTTGAGAGAGTCATTTTAGTTTGGCTTGTAGTATCTTTTTCATCCTTGAGTTTATCTCAAGAATGTTCTTGGCATTTGCTATCTCTAGTCTCAAAATTTAAACCAATGCATCTGTAGGAATAAAAAATTTAATCTTCAACAGTTTCGATTTGCAGAAGTGGAAAATTTGAAGTTTGTCCTCTACTAAGCCTTTTATCAATCACATGGATTTGGCTACATGAATCTGCTTTCTCAGCTCTACTCTATGAAAGGCTAAGTTGACATTTAGATTACCAAGAAGTTAAATATTTTTCAAGAATACCTGTCCATCTTATCTAGGTCTTTCTTTATCTTTGTTGTTGTCATTTTTTTTAAGAGCAACGGATTTGTCAGCATATGAAGACAAAAGTAGTAACAAAATACAAGAGCTAGTTGTTGTTCTGTTCTGGAAAAATGACCTACACTAACAACTATCTCAATTCAAAAACCAATTCCCAATTGATCTCCCTTTCCAAGGGGAGACAAATACCCAACCGTTGGCTAAAAGTGGTATATTATTTCAAAATTGGACCATACCTTTTTAGATGTTATGGAACATCCTAGCATTCCTTTCAAGCCAAATGGTCCATATGTGTGTCATAGCTTCCTCTAAGACCTATCTCTCTCTCTCAGTGCAAGCTACTGCGTGTAAATGGGAACATGATAAACCCTCCACAACACTTAAGAGATCCCTATACCTTCCATTTTAGAACCTTAATTATCTTCCCTAAAACTCCTTGTAAAAGAGGCATTGGAAAAAGACATGCTCCAAACTGTCTTCGTCCTACAAACACAATAAGTAGCAGTGTGGTCATGTGCATGAATATTGATAACCAAAATGCCCCATATTTTGGTCTGTGATAACTGACAAGTGTTTAGCCTCCTAAAGGCTAGTAATCATCCAAAGCTCCTAATATTAGTAGGAACTTTAGTTTGCCGTAATACTTTATGAATAGGAAAACAGTGAATAAGGTTGGGTCGGTGAGGGATGTTGAAAAAGGACTTGGTTGAAAAGTTGCCATTGGAGTTTGGCTTCCAGATTAATCTAATCTATCTGGACAAGATGATAGACTAGCTCTAGACACGTGTTAATCGATTCAGAAATTCCCATGAGTTCCCAATCAGTTAAGGCTCTACTAAAATGAAAGCTCCAGTGTGGCTCGGAGTTTGAAAGTTGAGGGCGGTTGTTGTGGTGAATACAATAATAGGTTGGTTTTTAGCTGAGTGTGTGTAAAATTTACATGAAAATCTTCATGATTCCCATTTCTATGCCTAAGATTGTCCCCTACCAAATGACCTTTTAGATTTTAGAATAGTAATATGTGTATTTTTCAACGGAAAGAAGAGTAGCGTTAAAGAAGATTGGCTACTAGTTTGTACAAAATTATATAAAAATTGTTGTATATGAGGCTAAGGGCAACGTCACGTAAGATAGTGGAAGAGACACAAATGACCTTTATATAGGGCAAACAAATTTTCAATGCAGTAGGTAATGAGGCCATGAAGACTATAGAATAAGAGGCAAGGTGGGGGTGGTATTTAAAGTTGACTTCAAAAAAGAATATGATGTGGTGGATTGGGGATTTTTTAAGTTGGTATGCGACAACAGGGTTTTGCAGATTGATGGATTAATTGGATAATGGGGTGTATATCGTTGATCATAGATTTGGTGGCAGTGAACGTTAGATCAAGGGGATTTGGTGGTGGTGAACATTAGACCAAGGGGAAATTGTAGCAAACTGGTGAGCACAATTGGGGTTTATCAGATAGATGGTTGGGGAATATATCATTGGCACTTTCCTACCCATCCTTATATAGGCTATCATCGATATGAGGCAAACCATTAACCAACTTTCCCACCACTACTTCACCAAATGTGTCATGGAACTTCCATTTTAGTAGAGCTTGACCCTTAGCTAACAAATTGAATTAATAAATCTCATAGATAAAATGTGCAACTTAACAACTTACCCAATAGATTGACATGGTTGCTAGACTCAAATGGTTGGTTTCATGCAAATCATTTGTCCAACCCTTAACACCTTCCCATAACCCAAATCTCCAAATACCCCATATTGTGGTATGTGTTGGAAAATGCATGTTCCATTTGAGGTTAAGGTTTTTAGGTGGCTATTGACACGTAGAGACTCAATACTATGGGCTATATGTTTAAGATGACTGACAAATCAGTATCTCTTCCCACAGTATTGTTTCATATGTTTTCATGAGGAGTCAGTAGAGCACTTATTCTTGCAATGTAGCTGGGCAAAGGCTATTTGGGACAACTAGCTAGGGTTCTTGTCTAGGAAGATATGCCCTCCAACTTTGATAGATGATTGTTACCTCACAACAGACAGTGCGACTATTGGCAATGAGGTGAGGGAGGTATCTATGGTGGCAGTTTTCACATCATTATGGCAGATAGGGCTTACGAGGAACAGAAGGAACTTCAATGAAAATAGGGATGAGATATCCTCATTGTGGGACACTATGAAAATGGTGACCTCCACTTGGGTTTTCGTAGTAGAGATTATAAGAGGCTTGTCTATGTCAGATTGGTTCTTTGATTGGGGTGAGTGACGTCATGAGTTATAGGTGTGGAGTAGGATGGGTTCATTTTTGTTAAGGAGCTTCTGGTCAACAAACATTAGTGAGATTTACTACCAAGTCAGATTATTTTTTACTTATTAAAAATAAAAAGAAGGTAATGATTAATAAGTGAAACTCACTTGCATGAAAGGACAAAATAGACAATAAATGTGTGAAAAGGAGAAAAAAAATGAAATACAAAAGACAACATAGTTGCGACCTGGTATCCTAGAATTTATAAATAAAGAAGTCAAATATTTAGATACATACTTGTGTTCGACACCTATGATCGAGTCCAAGTAACATACTTCGCAAGCACATCTCCCATTTAAGGTAAATGTTTTTGGGTAGAGCTTGGCTCACAAAAGGCTTAAAACACACATCTTCCACCATACTGCCATGTATTTATTTATTTATTTAGTTTTTCCTGGTGGGAGATTATTTAGCTCAGAGTCTATGGACTATGGAATGAAAAGTCGACTTCGCCTCAAACTTCGACCTTCAAAAATCAGAATTAATTCGAAAAGTTCAAGAAATTCGATAGAAGTTCTATAAAAATTTGTCGACTTGGAGAAGTTTAAAAAATTGTACATAATTGCAAAAATATGCATAATTTCTATTACAAATGATGAAAACAAATATAAATCAATATATTTTAAATATATAAGTATAAATATAATGGTTTCAAACTTATCTTTTAACATTAACAAGATTTTGTGTTTATTGTATATGTTAAGAATTATACATTATTTACTTGTGTATTCCACGAATTTTACCAAAATCTTCAATTCTTTCACGAATTTTGTCAAAGTCTTCGAAGTTTTGTAGAAATCTTCGAAGTTTTGTCGAATTTCATCGAAATATTTGAAGTTTTGTCGAATTTTTGTAATTTTTTTTATAACTAGACTTTGGTTCGATAGCCAGAAAATTCGAATTATTTCGTGGAATTTTGCCGAAATTCGACGAATTTTCATTCCATTCTATGGACAGAATGGTTTGTATTGTCTGGTTGAAGGTTCTTCTCCCCTTGACTGATTGAGGAAGGTCTAACATTGAGTCACATCCATCATGGTCTGAGGAGAAAGGAATTGGCGTGATTGTTTTCATGCTGCATTATGGCCAATATGGCTGGAAAGGAAATAGCAGAGTTTTCCATGACACTGTGAAGTCCGAACACAACTACTGGAAGAATGAAGTCGATGGCTAGCTCACTGTTATTTGTGTCACCTCTAGCCAAAGGATTCTTAATCTCAGATTGGTTGCTTAACTGGGCTAATTATATGTACGAGGGGAGAGCTTTTGATTATTGAGAGTTGAGGATCAGGGAAGTCTTAGCTATAGATCTGGCTTTGCTCTTTTCACCTTTGGTTATGTACCTTTTTGAATATTAAATATAATATAATTTTCTTGTTCTGCCAAAAAGAAAAAAAAAAAAAGAAAAAAGAAAATTTTTTTTTCCTGGTTCTCAAAATTTTCAAAATCTTAGTTGTATTATGTGTGTTACTTTGTTCTGATTGAATAATCTATGGTTACTGAGAAAATGCAAGTTCTATATTATCTTATTTTTCATTCTATTTCAGGTTTTTGTACTTAATCCAAAGCAGGACATGCACGGTTTGGGTTATGATCCTTTCAAGCATGCTCCTGAATTCAGAGGTGAGAATGTTCTTTATGTAATGCATGCACTGACAATTTTGAGTGCTGAAATGTTACTGCATGTCATTTTTCAGAAAGAAAAAGATTGCGAGTATCTGGAAATCTTGGACATGGAAATACAAAATCTTCAATGAAGGGCAATCTTTTTTCTTCTAAGTGTAAGATCCAGTATTTTTTAAATCATTTATACATGCTACTTATCCAATGTATGCCGTTGGCCATCTATTTCTGCCATTATTTTGAGGGAACTTTCACAATATACGTTCTCCCTTAAAGTGTGGTGGTGTTGATTTTAACTCAGATAAAATCATCAGCAGGAAAAGTTGCCTCTGGTTTTGGTATTGGAGCACTTGAAGAAATTGACATTGAAGATGAAGATATCTACACTTCTTCTGGTTAGTTTTCTGTTTTGCTTTCCTCTTTTTTCCCTGTACTGCGCAATGGTGAGAACCTTTTACACAGCGCACACCCCTCTTATTTGCATAAATATGTCATATTACTATGTTAACATGCATGTGAAGCCTTTCAACGGTTGAGGATTGGCCACACAAATAAATCTTGTTCTTCCTGTATTTTAAGATTATTAATACTATTTGTTTGGCATCTTTTTATTTGGCTGACAACTTGACACAACTCTTTTATATTTGTCCTTGGGATTAGAAGTGTAAGATTTGCAGTAGCACTATACAGAGTATGTAAAAACTAATTTTCTTGAATTGACTGAAATTAGTAGTAAGTAAATACTAAATCCATGTGTACAACCTAAATGCCCCATATTTTAGTTTTCGGATGATCATGTATTAGTTTCTGAAATTGTTAAATAATTCAGTATTTACAGAAAAAAAATGATAAACAAAATTAGAATGGGATACGGCATTAATTATATGTATTGGATAATGGCTTGGCTTGATTGTTCAACAACGAAAGCATAATATTTATGTTTTATATAGATTGAGTTATCTTTTTATACTATGAAATTTGTAATGGGTTAATCCCAAATAAGAACAACTCGTGGTTGGCTATAGCTTAGGGCTTTTCAGTGAAAAGCTTGAGTTTCCGAGTTTGATTCCCTTTGTAGCCACTAAGGGTGTCCCCTGCTTGGGGAACTCGGGGCCTTAGTGGATTAGTTGGGCAAAACCCAAATATCACTTAGTTGGGACCCGCCGACCCACCCACCTTCCAATTGGGAAAAAAAAAAAAAAATCCTAGATTATGGTTCATTTCTCCCCAGAGACCATTGAGTATATTTTCTGTGGATGCAAACCCGGTCAATTAATTCTATGTGAGTTACTTCGTAATGGCACAGAGGATTGCAATACTAGTGAAAGAGGATTGTTACTTGCTAATCTTTTTGTGGGAATCAAATACTCAGAAGATACTCATTTTGTACTTAAGTTTTGGACTAGTGTGGCTAAGGTATAATGGTCATATTTACCCCTTTTACTTTAACTTGACTGAGCAGGACCAAAAAAAAAAAAAAAAAAAGGGAAGGAAAAACTATAGGACATGAGTATGGAATATGCATCCGACACTTTTGATTTAGAATATTACTAGATGAAATATATCAGTTGATGAAAGCGCTGCAATGAAAAAAGATGCATGTTGGGCCTTTGAAACAGTTCAAATCAGTTTGATAATAATATGTTGGACCAGTTTTACCGAGAAGGCATCCCAATGAAAAGAAGAGAATGACTAATACATGAAATTCACCTAGGTATGGTGTGAAAATTAGTCGAATTTCGATGAAATTAGCCGAATTAATTAGGTAATTTGAACAATCAAAGTAAAGTTTACCTATAATTTTAAAATTACCAAATTCGTTGAAATCTTTGGAAAAATCAGGAAGTTAACCAAAAGTCAAAGTTTCGACAATTTTTGCATTAATAAAATGCATAAAATTCATACAAAAGACATTTTTTTATGAAAAAAATCTGTGTCATGTACCAAGATTCTTTTATATAATCATAAAGAAAAAAATCTCTCTATAAATGAAGAAGTTTGAAGGTGAGATATGTGCAATTGATGAGTGACTATCTAAGAGAAAGAAGAACGAGTTGTAGCCTAGATAAGATACGATTGAGAGAAGAAAGAGAAGAAACAAGTTGCGGCTGACATGTTCAAAATTTTGGACAATGTTTCTCCTAGCAAGATTCACCAATACTGGAGAACAATTTTGTTAGCTATATGGTACAATATATGGGAAGAGTGGAATGCTAGGGTGTTTTTGAACAAAACAAAACCAGATAGATTGATATGGGAGAGATACACTGTTTTGTTTGTTACGTGGTTTTCCATTATTAGATTAGGAAAGAGATACACTTTTGGGGACTAGCTTTGTAACTGGGAGAACATTCTCCAAGCTCTAAAGTTTGTGATCCCTATCCAGATAGCTCGTCTGACAGGATCTTGTATTATCTTTTAGTATTATTAATACAATAGTCTCTTTTCAAAAAAAAAAAAAAGGAACAAAAACTAGCGCGCTAGTGATCAATTGAATTAGAGTTTATGTTTGTAAGACCATAAGAGTTTAACAATAAATTTTTCTTTCTTTCTTTAGTTTTTTTTATAAAAGTTTTAAGTTAACATGCGTAATGTGCATTAAACATTGTTAATGTTAAAATATAAGTTTAGAACCATTATATGTATACTTTGATATCTAAAATGTATTTATTTATGTTTATTTTCATCATTATTAATAGAAATTGTGCATATTTTGGGACTTACATAGTATTTTTTGAATTTTTCTAAGTTGACAAATTTTTACAAAAATTCTTTTGAATTTCTCAAATTCTTTGAATTAATTGTTATTTTCAAAGGTTGAAGTTAGAGGCAAAGTCAAATTTTCATTCCTTATACCTAAGTGGAAGAAGAAAAATGACAAGAAATAAATAAAAAATGAAAAAAGGGAAAAAAAATATCACATAGCACACTCCTTGTATTCCAAAATTTAAAAATAAACGACCCAAACCTTTAGATATGTACCCATGTCCGACACCCATACTGAGTCTAGGTAACATAGCATACAAGGACACAAGATTGGATTGTGATTTGTGAATATTATACAATATTTTGTTTTGGGTAAAAGCAAAAGAATCAAGTATCTATTATCTGTTCTTTCTTAGAAACTAATGATTTTATTGTGATAATCATTTTTATCCTTTTTTTTCCTTTTAAATATGAAAGTCTAAGTGAATGGATGTTACAGCTTTTGAACCTGAAGAGACATACATTCAAGAAATTGAAGAGCCTTCGGGAAATAGCATGGACAACAAGCAATTATTAATCAAAGACACAGAAGGTGTTCTACGTGGTTTTAAAGTTGCATCAAATTCTGACTTCAAGTTGGAAAGGTGTGTAACACTGTTGCTCTATCCTTTGATCATCTATTATGGTAAAAAGTCTGAAGTTTCACTCTTCCATCAACATGTCATAAATTCGTCCAGGTTCGAACCTCCAGTTATTCCAAAGGACTTCATACCACATCATAAATTTTCTGCTTCTCTTGAGACTGAGAATAAGCTTGTTGCTTTCCCTCCTCCGCCTGAGGTTTCTCCTCCGGAGGATAATAATTTACGACTTATGATTGATGGCTTTGCTACTTTGGTTGCTCGATGTGGTAAGCTGTTTGAAGATCTCTCCAGAGAGAAAAATAAGACGAATCCTCTGTTTTCTTTCCTTCTTGGTGGGGATGGACATGAATATTATGAAAGAAAGCTGTGGGAGGAAATTCAAAAGCATGGTGATCTAAGCAAGCAACCAGCCGATGTCAAATCAATGCAGAGTACAAAGAAGATGACAGCTGAGACCCGTGGTAAGATTCTTGGTGAAAGACCTTTGGAAAGAAGCTCCAATGATTCAAGTTCAGCCATTGCTTCTGCTAATGCTATTAATCTCCAGTTTAATCTATCAGATACATTCATAAAACCTGCATCTCAGGTTAGTGTTGTATTCTTGGTTTCTTTCTGTATTCAATTTATGTACAGCTAAGTCCATTTAATTTAATTCTTGATAAGTTCTATCTTTTAGTCTGTCATTTTTGTGAACTGGATTAAACTAGAAGCTGAGGTTAGTTTTAATTTCTTGTAATTGTAATTCTTTTTCATGGTTAGAGTGAATTTGTGGAAGCCACAAAATGTTTTAAGGATGATCCAGCAAAGCAAGAAAGATTTGAGAGGTTTCTTAAGGAGAAGTATCAAGGAGGGCTTCGTACCACTGATTCTGGGGGAAGTAGTAATATGTCAGAGGCTGATCGTGCTCGTGAGAGACTGGATTTTGAGGCAGCAGTAGAGGCAATCGAGAAAGGAAGAATGGGCCAATCAAATAAGCTTTCTTCTGATCATCAGGTCATGGAGATCTTAGCAGCAAATATGAAATTCACATCTGGAGGACTAGAGGTTGCTAATGTTGCTTGTATCCATATCTATTTCAAGATTTGTGAACTTTGATTCTCACTGATCATATATGTTCACTGTGATTCGCACAGCAAGCTGGACTTCCTCAAGTTGAAGAACAGATTGCTAGCAAGACATATCCTAGGCGGGAAGAATTTCAGTGGCGACCTTCGCCTATTCTATGTAAACGTTTTGATATTGCTGATCCATACATGGGCAAGGTACGAGAATTGCTTGGGTGAATCACTTATTTCGCTGTTTCTCTCTTCTCTAAGGTCTTATGTTGAACAATGATGCAAAATTGTGAAGCACTTGAGCCCATCCTCATGAGTCATTGGCTATGAAACACTCTCTTAGTCCTCTTTGATAGCCACTGAATGCATTCTTATCAAATTTAATTTATAAATGGTTATTGTCTGGCAAAGAAATTATCCACTGACAACTTGTGTACTGGACTTTTCTGCATGTCATCAAACAGTCTCTCGAATACGTGTGGAATATTAAGTTTGCATTTGTTTCATCGACAGTGTCTTGCATGGAGTTGTTGATTTATTTGTTCTTTTGGCTAGTTAAAGGAAAACTAAACTTGATAATTCGTTGTTATTTGCAGCCACAACCAATGCCAAGAGCAAAGAGCCGCATAGACTCTCTAATCTTTAATCCAGATTTTGTGAAAACTAAATCTGAAGAGACATTTGTCGCAACAAGAGATTCACTGCTTTTTTCCAAGCCAGATTCAGAAAAAAACAGTGGATTGGAAAAGAGCAGTGGATTGGAAAAAAGCAGTGGACAAGACACCTCCACAGAAACTGGTATTGAGTCCAATGACATGAATGTTGAAAGGCCTGTTGATCTCTATAAGGTTTGTTTGTATCCTTCAATTGATATGTCAACATTCCATGCTGCGCCCAATTGCCAGTGAAAATGTTTTTTACCTTTATTAGAATGTCCATTTCAGCTATATTCCATATGAGTGTTCTTTGGCATTAGAACATATGCCTGCTGCCTGCATTAGACTGTTGTGGTTGAACTTGACTCTGGATTTTGTATGTAATAATTGATTGGATAAATTCTCCTGGTGCAGGCTATTTTTTCTGATGACTCAGATGATGAGAAAGAAGACATTATCAACAACAAGTGGAGCGAACCAAAAACAATGAGTGAAGTTGGTAGTTCCACTGTCAATCGTTTAATTGCAGGAGATTTTCTGGAGTCTTTGGGGAAAGAATTGGGCCTAGAAGTTCCCCCAGAACCACCACTAGTTATAAAAACTGAGACCACAGCTTCTTCTAAGGAAACCATTAGTACCAGTGCAGAATATCTCAGGATTCCTTCAGGTAATGCCAATGATTTATCTTCCCAAAGAGCTAAGATTGGACCTTTGCAAGATCTGCAGGTTTCTCAGGTTACTCCAAGTCATTCAAAATTCACCAAAGATGTCTTTGCTGGAAAAGCACTTGATCATGATGACCCACAAAGCACTATTATGGATGTCCAAGTTGATGACAACCATGATATAGCCAAACCACAGAAAATAAGCTCCAAAGATGATACAAATAGACCGAGCTCAAGAAGGTGGTGCAGCGGCAGTTTCTCTTCAGAGGAAGAAAGGAGTGGTAGACAATCAATAAGGTATAAGAATCAGAACAGTAGTTCAGAAGATGAAGGGAGTTATGCACGTCGTAGAAGACACCAGCATAAGAGCAGTACAACAGATACTGAAACTTCTGGAGATGGTGGATATCGAGATTATACCAAAAAGGAAACCAGTGAAAAGGGCTCTTCAAGAAGAAAAGGTAGTAGTAGAAAGCTATCAAAGCACCGTGATAGCAGACGCAAGGCTTCTCCTAATAGATCTTATCAGCATGGATCAAGTAGAGAACACAGAGAAGATGAAGAAGAGGGTAAGAGATCAAGAAATCGAAGAAAGGATTCGTCTTTGAAATCTGATTTGCGCAGGAAGCATCGTTGAACAAGTGATTCGATATTTAACCATATCCCCGTTGAAGTGAACTTCGTCAGCATTGAAGGGGTTTAATTAATAACGTTCCCATTTTAGGTCCGAACAACACTTGGGCAAGTAGTTCACTGGGCATTGTCTATGCAAATTTGATTCAGCATGTGTAGACACAACATATTTGCTTCCCATCACCTGTGGTGCTTGAAATGGAAATGGTAGAGCTTTAACAGTGAGAGCTTATAGTCTAAAGATTTGAAGGTTCCAAAATGAAATTATGATCCAAAATCAGTT
Source organism: Tinospora cordifolia (assembly GCA_030144865.1). NCBI lineage: Eukaryota > Viridiplantae > Streptophyta > Magnoliopsida > Ranunculales > Menispermaceae > Tinospora > Tinospora cordifolia. The sequence continues at coordinate 21,125 of JAJIYU010003696.1, forward strand.
TCCAAATTTGCTCTTGGTGTGGTTGTTGAATGCAAAATGTGTTCGCATTATCATTTCTTGAACTCTTCAATGCATATATCTGGACATGAATTTTGTGTCTTGTAAGTTTTTTCCTCTTTTTTTTTTTTTTTTTTATAATTGGGACTGCTCCATTTGTTTTCTTGTAATTGATTCAAATGATATATAACATTGATCTCTGCTTTTAGTTTCTAGATTTTGCCATTCTGGAGCAGATAACCCACTTCCCCATCCTAATCTATATATAATTTGAATGATTCCTTTGTTGAATGGACAAGTAAAAGCCGTTAATTTCGCAATAATTTTTTGTTTTCATGTTACTATAATTTTTCTTTAGACTATTGTAGCTGCCGAATACAATGGTATTAGTTCATTCTTTCTTAAATTATCTCCAATCAAGCTTGTCTCCACACGATTACAGTAAGTTAACACTTTTAGTTTCATATTCTTTAGTATCTATTGTATCATAATTCTCCATTACCTGCCATTATTAAATATATGTAGGCACAAGTAGTGGAAGCTACAAAGTTTGGCTTTAGCTGGCTGGCTCACCACTTGTGGCCAAACTGTGTTCTCCACCCACCCATGTTACCACTTGCTTCTTCTCTCTTTGTTCATTAATTATTCTCATCCAAACTCACAAATAATTCTAGAAAGTAACCTTATTCCATAAAGAAGGGGAAAGTCTTGGGGACATACAATTTCTTGGGAAGAAAGTTTTGGACTTTCGCGTCGATGCCTTTACTTGTCGTGGTCATTTAACAGATGTACTTTTATTTATTTATTGTGTTGAATTGCTATCAAAGTAAAGATTTGACTACTTGTATGGTCTTTTTGGAGTTTTATGTGTATGCAAATTGAATAAGTAATGCTATTGGTGTATTCGATGCTTTAAGTGGTGTTACCATCGAATTTCTTTTACATGCATATTCCAAACAAATTTTAAAATTAGATTGATAGTGTTGAAAACTAATATTTAAATAAAAACAAAAAATTGTGGACTACAATGGACTTTGGGAGTTGAGAATTCTAGTTTAGCCCTCGTGCAAAGGATTTTTGACACTTTGAATTTTTTTTTTTTAAAAAAGATTACAGGTTGAAATCCCTTTAAAAATGTTAAGAGGGGTCAAATCATACTAGTTTAAGAAAATGAGACAATCTCTTTTTTAAAATTTTTTTTTAATTTAATTTTTTTTTTTTGGGGAGAAAGTTAAATTTGTTGCTGCAATTGTAATTCTTTTTGTTTATATATAGTTATAACATTTATATTCATTGAGTGAGTTGTTACATATTTTGAGATATATAACATCTATTTGTCTTATAGTTGTAAGTTTCACAAGTACATTAAAAAAAAAAAAAACAATTGTAACAATCACTTAGATATTCTTTTAGTCAATGTTAATGTGATTATTGGGGTTATATTTTTATGCAACTGTAGTATTTATAGTCATTGTATAAAAATGTATATATCTTGACTTTTTTTTTGGGCAATTATAAATGTTGTTGTTTTATAAATAAACTGCAAATATCAACCATCACATTAGCTTTTTTTTTTTTTTTTTGAATTTCTTATTTTCCTGTATAAATGAAACTATGGAGAAGAAAAGGCAAGGCCCTGGCAACAATATTAAAATATTGAGAAAACTGCATAAATTGTAATTTTTTTAAAAAAATATTTGTCTACTTTATAAGTTTTCGGTTATATCAACTTTTTAAAATATTTAAAATTTTGCTGGTATATATATAGCTCGTTGTTAAAACAATTTCTTTCTTTTAAACAGTTTAAAAAAATTATGTGATCATTTTTTCCGTTTACACTCTTATTTTCTTTTTGTGCAAATTGTGACCTAAATCTTCATTTTCATTTTCTTCTACTTTATTTTAAGGTTACAAATCAGTAAAGTTTGTTGCTTTTTTGTTTACAAATGAAGAATATGACAATTGAACCAGATTTAAAATCTTTGAAAATGGTTCTTCTAAGTGTTGTTGAAATGGACAAGATGAAGAAGAATGTACACTCGACCTCCGGTTGTCCAACCACATCAAGACTAAATTTACGACAATGCTATCGGGTGAAAAAAATGTAAGGAGATAAATAAATATTAAATCATAATCATAGGGTCAACCAAAGGTTGAACATGCTACATCATTACCACATTTCAACCCGTGATCATAAAAGTGCACCATACAACATTAATTATGATTAAACAAATATTAGGTACTAGTTCTCATATAATAAATAGAGACAAGATTACAAAAAAAATTGACACATTAGTTGTTACCTTAATATTTAATTAAAATAACTCACAAATAAATTAAAAACATAGATATTGACCCCATGACCATCTCAAACTATGTCAAAAGGCCCTATTAGGGTTTAGTAGGTCACCCTGTTCAATATGTACCAAAAAGAATAGAAGGAAATAGAGTTAGCTCAAAATAGCTTAATGGATCACCCCAAGACATCTCTTGCATTATAAAAATTAAAACATTAATATGCAAACACTTCTAAAATGTTAAGTGATTCAAACAATTCATTATTTTATGGTGGCATTAAGATTGAAAGAGCTATTCTTTATATTTTTCTCCTCTTGGATAAGACATCCATCAATTTAGGAAATAATTTAAGGATCGACCCTCAGAAAAACCTTTCCAAAAGGCCTTAATTATTAGGACACTTCCAAAGTACGGCCATTTTGCAAGTACCCTCTAAATAAAGGCTATGTAATGGTATTATGCCACTCCATGACCTAATTCGGCTTATCTCTAATCGGAGAATGTTCGGTGGTAGTGATATTCACAAGATTAAATATGGGTATGGCACACTAGTATGTGTTTGATTTCTTAATCATCTTTGTTTAGTTGAAGGCATACCATAAATTAAATAATGATACACATGGATGGATGTTATCAATAAGTAAATCAACAACAGGATTCTATCACTTATAGCATGGCATGATATAAAATTTAAAACTTTAACATGTTTCTAATCATACAATCATTCACGTATACAAACCAATATAGAATCAAAGACATACTAACATAAACCTGATCACATAATTCAACATAAATAAACTTATTCATATTAGATTTTCAATAATTATAATACAAAGAGAGTTAAGAGTTAGTTCCATTTGTACTCACGTTCTACGTTAATTGAGATATGCAATTTGATATTGATCCTTTAAAGTTAACCTATCAAGTTCTAATATTAGCTTTAGTGTCTTATCTCACACTTACGGATTCTTAATTATTCTTCAGTTTTATTTATTCTTTGTCGTTTAAGGGTATAATATAGTGCTCCAATCATTGCACTTTTTGAAACTGATATACCTAAATGGCTCAAGGTTCTTTATGATTTTTGTTCCAATCTTGATGATTCATTGCCTTAGACTTCTCAAGACTTGTTTTGTATGAGTTTGAGGTTCCTAATGGATAACCATGGTCATCCAACACCCATTGTAGTGACACCATGGCCATGCTCTAGTTTAGCGAGCTCAATTTTGTTACTTCACGTAACTAACCATTTGAGAACCACTTTAACTCTTAGGTTATGTTTCTAAGATGTTTCTAAGTTTATTTTCGGTACTTCTTATTACCTATAAAAATATATTAAGTTATTTGTAAAGGGTATACTGAAAGCGTCACATTTTTAAGGTTTTCTAAACCCATATTACATATTACAAGGCTATGGGCTAAGGTTTTCATTTCTAATCACTTTCCTTCAATTGTAAACCATATCATAATAATTTTGGAGTGTTTTAGGCATTTTCGTGTCTGTTTTTGCCCCAAATCAAGGTCAAATCTTCAGAGTTTTGTTCCTACCTTTTCGCACACTTTTCCTCATCTTTTTCTTTCTATGTGTATAACTCACTATTTCATGGCTGCACACTTGTAGCCATGCTTATATCCATTAAAATACCCTTGAAAATCCTAGTATTCAATATGCATGTGTGTGTGTGTGTGACTAAGTTTTCCCGATAAGTGAGTACGGCCAGTCCCACATGATTACAATAAATAAGATAGGTTAGGTAAGATTGGTCGAAGAAGGATTGGACATTTCCATTGATTAGCTCATCCAATCTAGTCTATGATCAGGCAATGGGGTCTACATCTTATGTCCACTTTGAGACACTTTTCTCCTCTGTTCTTAGGTCATAATTCATCGACATATTTAGTATAGTGATTTGCACATAAAGTGCATAAAACTCCCTTCTTTCAGTATTTTATCCACATATTCTAAGGAGTTTGTATGTAGTGTATTGGGCTGCTACTACCTAGTTTAAAATACATCTAAGGAAGGTGATTTCTATGTTGGAAATCACACTTTACCTCAATCCCTAATGGTGGTCATGCATGAATGCAAATGAAATCACCCTAAACTAGGGTTTTGAGAATATCTACCTTCTCTTGATTGTTTCCTTTTGCCTTCTTTTTTGCTCACGACCCTAAAGCATTCCGTTATCTATTTTCACACCTTAAAATTGAAAACTATAACACCCCAACCCCCTAGAAACATGTTTAATCTCAACCACAAGGCAGGTTGGGTCCTATGTTACATTTACAAGTACACAACTTGCATCTTAATTCATTTGTTCTAACACTTGTTAAAATCCCTCACAAATACATTTTTCATTGTGCTTAATATTCAATTCAACAAGTAGAAAAAAAAACTTCAAACTCTTCATTTATTCAAATAAAATAAAGAAACTTAGATTCTTAAATTGAATTATAAACTTGAGTATGTAACTCTTTAATTAAAAATAAAAATTTAGCAAAAATTTAAAAATTAAAACTTAAGCAACATGCCCTTACAATGAAATTTGCAATACTTAAAACGAATCTAATATCCTTAATCTTTATGGTTCATTCAATTTCTTGAAAAATAAAGGAATGGGGTGGACAC
>JAJIYU010003697.1:0-26018 GCA_030144865.1 Tinospora cordifolia
GCTGTGGTAGCACTTGCTCTGGTTTTCTTCTCATCTCTAGCCTTGTTGAAAATGACCGTAAATCCTTCAGCAGAAGCTGGATTATTCACGTCCCACTCTCCGAACTTGGGCAAAGGTCGACCACTGTCCTGCTGCTGCACATAAATAAAAGAAAGAAAGAAAGAAAGAAAGAAAAAAATAAATAAAACTATATAATTCAACAGTGTACTTCCATCATCTTCATTTGATCAATCAATCAATGAAGGAAGGATGCAAAGGAAAGATAAGACAATCGTTCAAGTACAACAAAACAAAATATGGAAAAGCAACAATGTAGTAGTATTGAGGGAATCGTGGGCAATTGCAATGCAAAGTGTTGGAAGCCCAGAATGCTAGCTAATAAAGAAGCAACAAGTCTGGAACTGATCAATTGGATAGAAGACGAAATGCAACTCACCGAGGCCATAATTGCGGGCTTTGGAGTATCAACTGAAAGGTCGGAAATGGAGAAGAGAGAGCGAGGGAGCGAGAGAGAAGATGAGCTAATGGAAAGAGAGGAGGAAGAGGCGCTAAGGCGACGAAGGGACAGCCCGACAGTGCGAGAGAGAGGGAGACACGACAAGAGGAGAAGAGGGAGAGGGAGAGAGAGAGAGAGAGTACGGAAGGGTTGGCAACAACTGTACGACAGCCTTTATTTTAAGCGTTAGTTTGACATACTAATCTCCAACGCGTTTTTGTTTTCAATTGTCTTCTTCTCTTCCTCCGCCGCACGCCATTTTTTATCCCATCTCTTGCTCATTTCACCCCGCCGCTATCAAATTTCATAAATTTTGCTTATGACATTCACATTTATCAAAAATCATTATAAAATATTACAATTTGTATGCTCATGTAATTATAAATAATAAATCATATGTCTTTCAAAGTATGCAGTCATAAATATTTTAAATATATATATATTTATGTATGTGTGTATGTATGTATTGTAAGTATGTATGTATGTATGTATGATAATTTGTGACTAGAGGTTTACATTTTTAATGAAATCTTTATTTTTTTTATTTAAATGATATAAAATGAGAAGGTGATGACATTGAGCCAAACTAAATTAAGATGTTTTCCTAGTTAGAATTTAAAAAATAAGCATAATAAGAAAAGGTATAAAAATTTTAATATATATTATATAAATTAATAATTATAATTTTATTTTAGTTTTATTAAAGGAAAATTTTCTTATTTGTTTTAGAAGAAAAAGTAATTGTTGTTAAAGATTCTAGATGTGCACTACTTTAAAAAAAAAGTATAATAATAAAAGGTGTAAAATTTCTAATATAAATTAATAATTTTAATTTTAATTTTACTTTCATTAAAGGAAATTTTTCAATTTTTTTAAAGAAGAAAGAAAAATTTTTGTTATAATTTTTGATGTGCACTACTTTAAAAAATAAGCATAATAACAAAAGGCATAAAATTGTTAATATAAATTATAAAAATTAATAATTATAATTTTACTTTTACTTTTATTAAAGAAAAATTTTGTTTTTTCAGAAGAAAAAATAATTTTTATTAAAGAAGTTGGTAATTATTTTTGTGTATTTCTTTTGGGGGACCGACAAACATGGGGCAGGCTGTGAATCCACTGTCCATTCATACTTTTGTTTGGTCCGATTTAGAAGCAAATAGGACAGTTTGGCCGAGTGGTCTAAGGCGCCAGATTTAGGCTCTGGTCCGAAAGGGCGTGGGTTCAAATCCCACAGCTGTCAAACAATTTATTTTATTTTTAAAATTTTTTTTAGCCTTCAATAATCAGCAAACCCAGGCCATACGGTGCCTATGATGCTTAAGGAACAATAATGGAGACAGCTAAAGTTGAATATACCATGTATATGTAACGTCAAATAATACAAGGATGGTAACGTAAGGTCACAGACAAGATGCTTCTGTGAAGAAAAACCAATACAACTTCGACTGCGAAGAAACCATTTACTTTACTACTGTGTCATAAAGTTGGCAAAGCATTCGAGTCATCCCTCTTCTGTTCAAACTTTCCAATATACAGAAAATCTTAACCAAAAAAAAAAAGAAAAATTATTTCTCTTCTGATGAAGTGGACAGGTAACGCCACAAAAGACCACCTACAAGATTGTTCAGTCCGTGAGAAGCCATTGGCACAACGATGCTCGAGGATAGAATTGTCGCGTACCCATAAGCAAACCCAACAAATGTTGCCCTGGAAGCAGTTCCAATCATATTAGTTCTAAGTCTTTGGTAGAGCAACACTACGTAAACTCTATTTGAAATACCAAGTCATTGGATAAATGAGTATGGATATCGAGGTGTATGCACCTTTTCTTGATCAAATGTTGTAAATACACACCACATGATATGTTGTGGTACTTGGCAGTCAAAATGAGATTTACATGATGTATCTCTATTTCATAGATTGATACTACATGGGAACAAGTGACATGTCCATATAACATAGAAAACAAAAATCTACATTTACAGAGTTTGATGCTTAATTTAAGGTGTCAAACAGGCCGATAACGATCAATTACAATGCCCCCTGTTGACAAATAAACATTTGATGCAAGGTTTAGGGTTCTAAGGATATTTTACAGCTATATAGAACTCAGGAAGAACCCAGTATATGTAACACGTTCACTGCGTTCTGCAATCCATTTGAAGAATGTAATGTAATTCTATACTTATACATACCACAGATCAGAACTGCAACAAATATTAACCTTTTGCAGAATATAATCATTTAATGTTTGGTAAATGAATATGATAAAGAATAGATATACTTACCAGATAGCAAAAGAAGCTCTCCTGCCACTGCCTAAGTGCAGAATTCCAAAAATTGCCGCAACCAACATGCAGCTTTTCAAATTGAGTCCAAAGAGTGGCAACAAAGCACCACGGAAAAGGACCTCCTGGTTAATCAAACAAATTCTTACAAAACAACGATAATGTTGGTTTTGAAAACTAGGAAGGAGGACAATTTCCAGAGGGCTTTCAGATTTTACCTCGCTAACCCCAGGCAGCAATGCTACCACCATATAATCCAAAGGTTCTAGTGAACTGAGGACCTATGAAAAAGACAATAAAGAACAAAAATTCCTTAATAGAGAAGAAGCTGGCAATAAATTCTCATATTGCAATTCTAGATCAAAGGGAAAAAGAATCAGTTTGAATTATTGAAACAGTGGAGAGTGGAAAGATGGAGCAAACTTGCTGATTGGCAGCTTCAGAAGACTCAGCAAAGTCAGGCCATGTCTTCAGCAATAGGTATCTACATGATGATACAACTATCACTAGTGCTGCAATCAACTCAAGATGCCATGTCTGAAGATCAACTGCATAAGAAAAGAATTCACTGATTTGTATTAGAATGAAAAAACAAGCAAAATCAGAAATGGTTTTTGATTTATTTTCAATATCTCAAGAAACAGAAAGTAAATAAAAATCAATAAAATTTGAAGACTAATGATATCTATGACAATACAAATTTCTTGTGGAAAAGTCTAATTGTAAATTTGTACTAAGCATCCAATCTTTCACAATTCCTTCTAGAGTTAAAACATTATTTTTGGAATCTGGAACAAAATTCAAATATAAGATGCTTTCACTAATTGAATAAAATTGACCAAAATGTTCTTGAATGAGTGTAGGTTTGACATCTCAAGAATCCCAAAGACCACAACTAAATGATTATCAGGCGTTATGTGGACGCATAGACGTTTAAAAGCTAGAGATCAATATCCAAATAAAGGGAAAAAAAGGGTATGAAGACAGATACATGATACCATAGTGCAGTCAAGGACGGGCCATCCTTCTGTAAATGCAAGATGAGATACCTGTGGATTGCATTCAAAAAGAAATTTAATCAACAACTTATTTCACAACTAGTGTTGTTAAGGCGGAAAGATGAACTTAGGCGGTAAGCCTCTATAAGGCAAGAAAAGACCAAGATGACGTCCAGATAGATCGAAGATAGTCTATAAAATAATAATTTATTCATTAATCCCTCGCTCCATATACATGTGTGTAAAATAAATAATATATTATTGAATTTTTATCAATTTAGGATTAACATAATTTTTCTAAGTCCTCCAAAAAAAAAAAAAAAAAAAAAAAGGAAAAAAAAGAAAAAAGAAAAGAAAATTTACAAACACCCTTTATGGTGCCTTGGTCACTGTCTAGGCGCTTCAGGATGCTGGTTATCTAGGCATTGCCCAAGCGAGGCATAGGTGACGCCTTGACAAAATGGACTTACAAAAAATATAAAGAAGATAACAAAATGGCTCAGAAAACAGAATAAAAGATTAAGTAGAGTTTTCACCAGTCGAATTACTAAACCCAGGGCAAGTATTAATCCAGATGTCACAGTGCAAGCCTGAAGAACAGCACTTCTGGAAGGCTGGGGGGTCGAGTTCTTCGTCAAGATCTCGCTGCTTTCCGACACAGAATTTCCTTCCACAGTAGACTGGTCCTCCATTCCATCATACCCATCCAAAGAAATCTGGGTATTTTGCTTAATTCTACTTGGGTCTCTTCTCAAATCTCTTTTCAATTTATTTGCAGAGTTTCGCCTCGTAGCAAAAGATTTTACGCCAGACCCAGAATACTGCGAATATAATGCAATCGATTCTTTCATTAAGCACAAAAATTAACTCAAACTACAAGTGTTCAAAATCAAAGCCCAAAAAAAACTACCCTTTGTAGCGTGGTTAGTGACGACGACGACCTCCGAGAGTGAAACAGGTGATTCTTACCGAATCCTGAGCAATTAAATCGATAAAACCCATTACGAATCCAACTGAGAAATGTGAAATCGACGACTACAGAAGTGAATAGAAGCACCAACAGCTTACCCACTGTTCTGCATGCGATTATACTGAGAGACTCCATTTTATCCTGGACTGAAAACAAAACCTATGTCGTTTTCAGCTCCGGATTAAAAGAAACAATTATCTTGGAAGATTCAGCTTAACAATCGAAACCCTGTTATGCTGCTATTAGCTTCCTCGCCTAGGTGTTGAGAGGAAGAAGATGAAATGGCAGAGTGACAAATTGGAAACTAACGATGAAATCTACGTCTGCTTGCATAGCTCACGGATTTCAGGTGATGGCCAATCGCGCCTTCTCATCCTTCCAAAGCTAAGTCTTGTATAAATGAAGACCCCACATTGGTACATGGATTGAGAATCGGTTATCATCGTTAATCATGTTAGCAAGAGACTGACCATTAGAGAAGTGTTTTCGAGAACTTTTTTGCCAAGTGATTATAAAAATTTTAACACTGTGAATTTTGATTTTAGAAAGGGTGTTTTTTGCTTTCCCGAATTGACAAATTTGTTCATACGTCAGAAAAAAAAAAAAAGAAATATATTAAACTGTTGATTCAATGAAGGTAAGGTTGTATATAATATTTTAAAACGTTGAAGTAGAAATTGATAAGTTGGTAACTAGTTACATATATGTATTTGCAAATTCTACTTTAAATTTTTTAAAAAGTGGTTGCGAACATATACTAAGCTGGGTTTTAGTTAGACCATGTCCTTAAAAATTTAATAACAATCATTTTAATATTTTCTTAATTTTAAAATCTATAAGTCAATGTGTCTGACCAGTTAATATTTTATTACTTTTTAACTTTTTTTTTTTAATGTTTCTGCTCAATGTATCATTAAACCAGCTTTTGTGTGTATCGGAACTAATTGCCACTTCAACTTTATATTTGATTTGAGTATTATCCTCTTTAAATTTGAAGCAACTTACCCACCAACCCTTTTTGCGAGAATAAAAATATACTATACTAGAAGCACACATGTGAGAAAAACAAGAATCAAACTTTTGCCTAGTCCATCTCAATCCCTTTGACCAAATTTCACACCAACTCAACTAACTACTTTGTCATGGGAGAACAACTAACATGGAGTATGAGTATTAAAATGATGTAATATAAAGGAAGCCCCGTTAAGCCAACCACCAGCTAAACTACTTCAATCATACATTCATACAGTTCTTGGTTACCATTTGGAAAATTTACCTTTCGTCAATAATCTTATTAATTAGGGTAATGGTAATTCACATCTGATTAGATCCACGATTCCTTAGAGTAGCTTTTAGCTTACAAAATTATTTACAATATATATCTTTTCAAGTTTACCATTTCATTCTCAACTTTAGGAAAAAGAAAGGAAAGAAATTTTCAATTTTTGCAGTGGCACCTTGAAGTAGAACAACTCTCGTGAAGCTTCGCACTTATTTTCATATAGTTTCAATAAGGTGAGAGCCCTTGTTATTTTTGAAGATAAAGCATATACTGCACAACATTCCAACATTCAACAAAATCCGAGTGTCACTATTAAAAAAATAAAATCGATTAAGTATGATACATTATACATCGCTCTTCTTCTAAAAGCAAAAAATTAAAAAGAATTACACCCAAGTGTCAGCAGCCATGCAGAATCCAAATTCCCACGGTTCTGCATAATATTTCTAGAGTTTCAAGAACAAATTTAATATTTCTAGCAACATTTTTGCTAATCCATACAAACTACATTAATTCCTATGACTAAATGTCTAATATATATATATATATATTTCTCAAAGAAAATACACTGGAAGCAGGAAATCAATACTATAGATGATAAAATTAGTTCAAAGGAATCCGTCTGCAGTATTACTTGTGGAAGGAAAATGGATATCTGCTCGCTGGAAGCTTGATTGATACCCACCAATCAGCATAACTAGCAAACTAAAGAGGGATCCACCAATTTGCACCATGAAAATTGTTGATGCTGAAGCAATCCTTCTTAGCAAAGAGCACCCCAAATGCTTTAATCATGAGCCAATGTGAAATACTTAAAAAAAAAAAGAATTCCATGACTGATATCGATCAACAATAGATGCTGTAGTTTCTCTAAATCTGTTATCTATACTTCAATAGTGGAGAAGATAAAATATGAATTCCTCCACTTGCCTGGAGGTTTGGATTCTTTTCTAGACAGTGTTTGCAGAGAATTAAAAGATGATGCAACACACATTTTGATAAATAAATGAAGCACAAGGCTATGAACCACAAGAATGAATGGACTAACAAAACTTACATCTACAAAACTTGCAGATTGGACAGTGGGGAGTAAGATGGAGGATCACAAGCTTTGCTACAAAATGGTAGCAAACAACCAAATATGCAAGAAAAGCCAGTAGGCTATGAGGCCAATCCTTGCTCTAGGCCGACTCATCAAAACTCGACCTCCACTAACCCTGCAATGCATAGACAATGATTTAGTGTTCTCAAACAGGAGTCATTCAGCAAATGCAAGAAAGCTAGAATTATCAAGTAGTTGCCCAAGGAAGCTAAAGAAACTCTAAAACCAGAGAGCAGCTTTACATTGGTCAGTGGTTATTTTGAACCTTGTGCCAACCCAGCCTTCCCATAAAAGTGTAACCATCCTCATTATGATTATTACAATTCTGTGTGTTACCCCACTAGCAAGGTCACAGATTGTGGTTGGGAATCATCTGATATTGTTGGTATATGAAGATGGTGGAGAGCAAGGGACTGAGTTGGGATCATGGCCATCCTTGCCCTTAACAGTTACAAGATCTTGCGCTAACAGTTAACAACTCTGCCACCATTTTCCCTATGGAAAGGCACCTAAGCTAACCCAATACCAAATCCAAGAGAGAGAGAGAGAGAAACTAGAATTCCATTAGGAGGAAAACATCCAGCACTCACAGCTAAATTAATAGAGTCCCAGATTCTTTCCCTATCTTTTTCTATGCAATTAAAAGTGCGATTACCATGTTTCAGCCAAACACTATAGATTGTAGTAAAGACTAAAGTGTGAATATTTCTTTCTCACATCAGTATATTGCTTTCGTGAGCAGTAAAAGGTTTAATGCTTGACAGTGCAAATAATTTAGTAATATAACTCTTAATGACATAGTCCACCCTTTGAGTTCTGAAATATAGGAAGCTGTGAAGCCTCTTTACTTTTGCTGCATTCCAGACATAGTGTTAGGGGAAACAAGAAGTCATCAATTATGATTGGATCATATTAGGTATCAATTCATAGTGATTCTTATTTATCTTATCATTAGCAATTGTAACCACATAGTGATACTTCTTTATGTTGTCATTAGCTGTCAAAGCATGCTTATGTATACAAGTTCTCCATTAAATTATTCAGGGACCTGTAATCAACTATTTTCTTATGTGTAGGTACCACTTTGCCCATGTATCTGATTTTGGCCTCCTTTGGATGACTTGAAAAAATACACATATAGATCATTTATAAATCATATGTTATGCATCTTACCAATGGGAAACGATGAACCAACAAATAACCTTCAGAGAAAAAAATAGTAGTTCGCAGTTCAATGGTTTACCAGATTCCATCAATCCGATCTGCTATCAGTTTTCCTTGTTTAGGTATAAAACCTGATGTATTAAGAGATTTGAACACATGGCCTGCAGAGGAAAGATTGAAATTAACATCCGAAGCTTGTGAATTTTCATTTGAAATGTAAACTGAAGTAGGAGCCTGCAGAAAATTCAAACCTTTATCATCATCAGTTTCATGATGGTTGATCAAGCGGTCAGATTCTGAATCAATGTTGAGGACAAGATGGTCACTTGATCCCTTCCGCATTGCCCTCACATGAGCAGCGGAGGGGACATTGGGGATTGACTTGCTACCAAGAGGACCCTGCATAACATAGCAAGCACTTAATATAGGACTGCACTTTCTACAATAAAACATTTAAGAAAGGAACAACCACTATATATCATCCTTGAAAATATTGGTGCAGAGTGGTGTGGACAAACTATACGTTAGTTATGGAAAAAATAGCAGACAGTGCAAGAACTAGGATGTCCATTAAGAAATCAACTAAACAGAAGAAAGGGCAAACAAAAAAAAACAAGTTGTAATGAAATGGGAACAAAAATGCTACCGTATCTTCAATTTCAGATATCTCTGACCCAGTTGCCAATGACGATGGCTCAAGGACACCTCTCTCCTGAACAGAATCTGGCAGAGGATGCCTACTATGAACTGAATCTTCAAGAAATTTAATCCTTGCTGACAATTCACCAGCAGCCTTTTGGCTTTCATGCAACTTAGAAACTGATTCCAGAGCTTTGAATTTTGAAGTTTCACAATCCAGAATTAAAGCCATCACAAGACTTTCTAATGCAAGGAAGCGTTGCTTCAAACCAGACGACTTCTCATCTTCAACTAAATAATTTCCTCCCAATTTCTGAATAATTTTTTCCAAACCTAGTTCCACCTCCTTTAAATCACTTCTCATCTTTTCTAAATCCAGATTACTTTCAATAAGATTTCCAACTTCATTCCTCAAACTTCCAATTTCATGAACGTGAGCAGCAAGATTAGATTGTAATTCTTCTTTTTCATGAGACAGTAATTTCAGCTGATGACACAACTTAGTGACATTATTGACAATGTAAAATAGCTTATCCACAGGAGCTGAGCTGTGCAGTTCCGCTCTCCCCAGATCTGACTTTTCAAAAAGAATATCAATCTCAGTTATCTTCTCGAGAAGGGTTTTCACTTGATCATCTGACAAAAAATTAACATCTGCCCCTGAAATAATACAAGGAAAAGAGTTTGAATAAAAAATATCACCAGTTTCTAACTAAAAATTGAACAGTGCATATACCAATCAAGGCATTGGCTAGGTGGTCAGGAGAAGGGGCCATGACCAAGGAGGTCATACGTTCAACTTCCAAACCTCCCATTGGGCTTCCGCCAAATTTCTCTTAGTAGGAAGGCCCATCTTACACGCTGGGTCTCCTAGGTCTTACCTTGTGGATGGGTGGGACCCTCATGGAATCAGATGGATTATAGAGGATATCATGATCTCACAATTTTTTTATTTAAGGAAAAGGTGAATAATGTAAACACTAGAGGATGAGATTAAGAACAATTAAATTTACCTCGCTCATTTCTACTCAAAGGATGGTGTCCAGATGAATGACCAGCATCTTTATCCCTCAATATATCCTCTTTTGCCTGATAATCCTCTAGTTTCAATTTCATTTCACTGCAGAAGTTCTGCAATGCTTCCAAGTCCCTCTCAATTATGGAAACTCTGTTTTGGTATAGATCCCTTTCTTCCATAACATTTGCAGCTGTTAACTGAGCCTCCTTCAGTCTCACTTGCAGATTTTCAACAGTCATAAGGGATGCATTCTCAATGTTTTTTAAGCTTTTCATCCGACCACTAGCTTCCTTTGCAGCTACTAGCAAATTATGTGCAGCCCTTAGAGTTTCCCTTTGCTGTTCTGCCGTTTCCTCACTAATGTCTTTTGCAGTCAAGTGCAAGCTCTCATTGCAGTTTTCCAATTTTGAGCTTAGGTCCTGGATATCTACTTCACCCAGTAATTCATGAGTAGCATCAGCGCATGCTGAAATTAGCATATTTATGTCATCTTGTAAAATGGATATCATTTTCTCTTTTTCATTCCTAGAGCATTCCATATTCTTCACTTCCAATTTCAAGGATTCTGCATGCTCAAGCAAATCAAGGACTTCTTTCCTTGTTACTTGCAAAGCGCTAAACAGAAGACCAATAAGGTTATCCATGGATACAGAGAAACTTTCGAACTTATCTTCAATAATCCTATTCTTCCCCTTTAACCCTTCCACAATATTAGATAAATATATCGAAATATCATGAAAATCTTTAGCATTTGCCTCACCGTCTTCAAGCATGCCCTTAGAGAAATTGTCACTGTGTGCTGAAAGGAACTTCTCCATTGAGACATCGTTCTGAAATTCAGCATTCAGTAAAACAGTCGGATAAGAACCGCCAAAAAATCTTTTTTTTTTTTTTGCTCTTTATTGAAAGAAAACAAACATATTATTGCATAAAATATAAGAAATTACAAACTAAGGGTACCAGCAGTACTCATTATTACAATAACACTAAAATAAGCCTTACTAACAACATAGAGGAACTCCAATTTTTATACCCATTGATAATCGATAAACTTCTATGAACTAAGAGCTATGAATATGGGAAAAACAAAAAATTTAACTTAAAACTGACTTGCTGAAAGTTCAGACGTAATGACAAGTTTAATCGTAGAATACATTATATTAGACCTTAAACTGTTGAAATAAACATTCCCATCTCATTTGATGTATTCAGCAGAATATCCTTTTTTTTTTTTCTAAGAGCAAACAGCAGAAGTAACTTTTTTTTCACTTTGACCAGACAGCACCACAGCTGTTACAAGTTAAACTTACACCTTAATCTCCATGCTCACCAATTGCACATTTTTAAAAAGACTAGTAATTGACATCATATTGTTTCTCAAATAAGAATGATGTGCAAAATGTAGTTTTCTACAGAAGGTTAGCCACAGGTGGATCGTGAACCATGGATTAAAGTCAGAATGCAAAACTGATACCATCATAGCCAAACCAATACAAGTAATTGAGTGAGTTGTAAAATTTAGTTGACTCAACTAGCAATATGGACCAATTTAACCCAATTCAACAACGATTCATTGGTAATTCACAGTTATAATAATTAGGGAGCTAGTTAGAATTTATTTTTCACTGACTAACATTATGAACTATAATTCACCAATTCAAATCATGATTCTGACTATTATATCAATTATTATGAGCCTGCTCATTAGCAGACAAGAACAAAATACACAAGTTTAGGAGGAAAAAGGAAACCCCAGCTAATAGACACATGGGTACCTTAGAAGTTTGAGCTTTTTCCAACACTGGTTGGAATAAACAGAATGAAACTCCAAGGCATGAAATGGTAGTCAAGATCAAAGAAGAGAAATAAACCAATAACCACCTCAATAATTGGGACAATAGTTTACAAGAAAAGAAAAGATTAAGATGGTGGCATATATAACAAATGTCAATTACACAAGAAGCATGTGCTGTGAGGTAATCAACTAGTTTAATCAAGATGGTTGAACTATATCTGGAGACAGCGGATCATTACTTATTCAGTGAATCACTATAGTTTGCACTTTGCAATGAATTAAACAGAGCAGGATGAAAGGAAGATCCTAACAGAAAATAGCCAAAATTAAAGAAAAGATACTAACAGAAAAAACACAAAAAATCTATGGTGGAGCTTGAAATTTACCTTTCACCCGTTAGTATCTATCAACAAACATAAATTTGTATTCTTCTCAAAAGAAAATGATGATACTAAAAATTTTAAAGCAAATGAAGTATTTATGGTCAATAGCTGTATATGGGAATGAAAATCAACATTACCTCCAAGCAAGAATGAACTAGCAACCCTTTAAAACCTCTTTTAACAAACTGGTCTTCAATATCTTCAATGAGAAGATTCAAATCTCTCATGCTGTCAACTTTTTTCTTAAGTGCTTGAGTCATTGCAGATAATAAAACATCATCTTTCAAAAGCATGTTTAGACTATCAAGATGACCAAAAAGCTCAAGTGACTGACTTTCTATGTTTCCTTGGCTTCCAGCCAAATCTGCTATACTTGCACTTAGCTTAGCATTGACTGCCAGCAACTCCTTTTCCACATCTTTCTTTTCATTGAGAAGTATAGACATATTATCATGCACCTGGGACAATTCATCTTGCAGGGATCTTATAGTTGCAAGAGCATCAGCCAATTTGCTTGCCTGAGGACCAGTTTCTTCTTTTAATTCCCTTAGCTCTTTCTCCAAAGAAGCTATGATAGCGATTTTAGCATTTTTTTCCTCGGTAATTAAGGAGACATTCTCGTTGGCATGGGTTAGTGCTTCATGTAGCAAATTTATGGTCATGTCGGCTTCTGCCAATTTGCTTGCTTGATGCCTAGCTTCATCCTCTGCTTTTTTTAGCTCTTCCTCTGTAACCTTTTTCTCAAAATCTATAGTTATCTTTTCCACTGCAAATGCAGAAATATTTTTCTCTGCCATTGCTAGTGCATCTTCCAAAGACTTCATTGTGGAAAAAGCCTCTACAAACTTACTAGCCTGGGAGCTAGCTTCCAGTTTGGCTTTTTCCAATTCTTGCTCAACCAATGCCTTACCAACTTGTATGTCTGTCTTTTCTTCTGCAACTACTAGCATGCACCTCCGTGCCTCTGATAACTCATCTTCCAGAGATCTGATGGTTGCCTGCGCCTCTGCTAACTTGCTTGCCAAACTACTTGCTTCCTCTTTTACTCTCTCCAACTCCTCCTCCACACGAGCCTTGCCAACTTGACATCCATGAAAACAGTCTGAAAGCCATTTCACCTTTTCTACAGGCTCTTCGAAAACTATGTCCTCTGGAGGGACAACACCATCCATGGCTTCAATGAATCTTTGTAACATACCGTTGCTTTCTGACAAGAGTTCCTCAAACTGATCCCTTTGATCTTTCAAGACCACAATATCAGATTCCAATTTTGCAATGCCTTCCAAATCCTTAGATAACCTATTAATCTCATCCCTACAGTCAGTAAGTACATGCTCTTGCTGCTGTATTTCAAGCTTTAACATTTCAATTTCAGTGTTTTTTCCATCCAGCGCCTTTCTCAGGTTTTCCCTTTCTTGAACCAATCCCTTCCCTTTCTTAACTGCCATTGAAAGTTTTTCCCTAAGTAGAGCAGATTTCTCATCAGCGACCTCAAGATCTTTCTGCAGGGAGCTTTTTTCATCTTTCAGTACATTGACTTCTTGTGACACTCTTTTCAATGCATTTGATATATTAGCAATTTCAGTTCTCAATAGCTGCTCTTCTTCCAGTAATTCCTTCACAAGTACTAGTTCTTGATCTCTTACATACAACAAACTCTGTATTTTTTCAAGCTGCTCCATCTCAGTATGAGAAAACTCAGATGAGGTACCAATTTGTTCCCTGATATTCTCAACACATTTCTCTATCAACAAGGTGACATCAGTGAATTGCTGATCAACTCCACTTCGAACTTCCATTCCACAAGTCTCTAGAAGTTTCCTCATCATTTTATCCTTCTCTGAGGACACTCGGAACTCCCTTTCAACAATTGCTTCATATTTGGATGATAAGTTTTCTAATCCCACTAGAAGAGAATCTTTTTCCTGTTTTTCTAGTGTAAGAGATGCAGTCAAGTGTTCTATAGTTTCACATGCCTCTGCCAATTTTGATTCTAGAGAGGTAGTAGCCAACTGAAAACTATTAGTTTCACCTTGCAACTTACTTATGTCACCCTTAGCTTGGGAGAGTGATTCACAAAGCCAGTTAATTTGGCATTCAGCCTCAGAAGAGGCAACTGTTTCTGGCAGGTTAAGAGAAGATAAAATATCTTTCAACCTTTGATACTCCAAAGAAACACCCTGCAAGACATTTCTCTCATTTGCAAACCATCTGATACAATCTGTGATATCCAAAGACTGACAACCATCTGGCCTATCAATCTGAGAAATGATTTCTTCAATTTCCTTGAGGACAATTTCCTTTTCTGATAGTGATTGCTGAAGTGAAGCAGCAACATTTTGGCTTTTGATCAGCTCCTCATTACTAACTTCAGCAGCCTCTAGGGCATGAGATTTCTCTAGTAATTCAACCAAGCATTTTTCGAGTTCATTTGTCTTCTCATTTAAAGCCTGTTTTAACGAATCCCTCTGCTGAACCAAAGCCTTTCCTTTTGTGACAGCCAAGCTAAGTTTTTCTTTGGCTGTAGCAGATTTTATCTTTTCCTGCTCCAGTTCCATCTTGGCCTTTTTCACTTCTACGTCAAATACCTCTACTTTTTCTCTCTCTTTGTCGAGTTGTTCCAGCAATTTTAAGTTTTCATCTTGAAGTTGATTTAGTTTCTTAACCAATTCAAGCTCCTTGTTTTTGTTTCCCAGTAACTCCCCACGGGCCATATCAAACACTTCTGTGAATTCTGCCTCCTGTGGTAATTGCTTCTCTCTAACTTCCATCAAACACTTCCTGAGTTGATCAATTTCAGAGAGAAGCATTTTATATTTCTCAGCCACCAAGGAAGTTCCCTTCTCAACAAGAGCTACTCTCTCAGTCACAGAATCATCTAACAATTCATCTTGTGGAAATACTGAGCCAAGATAATCTAATAACCTCTTCGTAAAACCCTCAACATATAAATCCCTTTCAACCTGACCATCATGTGCTTCCTTCAAGGACTGGGAACATGAGCTCCATAGTGATTGAAAATAAGAAACATTAACTTGATTGGATACTGAAAGCTCATTAACCTTTGCATGAAGATCTTCAATGTCTTGATCCTTCATAAAAAGAACAGCATGGAGTTCTCTAATTGTTCCTTCTAACTGCAACTGCTCTTCCAAAACACTTTTAAGAGGTCCTACAAACTTGCAACAGTCTCTGATCATCAGTTCCAAAGGTCTATCAGATTCCCACGCATTATCCTCACTTTGCCCTTTGTCGTCCTCATGCAAATGATCTATCAATTCGTTACCATTGTTTAAAAGAACTGAATTGGACGTCGTCGTAACCTTAAGCTGCTGATGAAGATTTGAAATTTCTCTCCTCAACATTTCTCTTTCTTCCTGCATCATCGGTACATCTTAAATAGGAAGACTATAACAATTAGGGCAAAAAACAAGAAGTTTCCAAAGCACCTAACCTCAAATTCTTTTTCCATGAGTTCTTTCTCGCCTACAGTTTTGGCAAGTGATGCCTGCAGGAGAGCGAGCTCGTTCTCCTCAAAGTTCAACTTCGCCAGAGCTCCAACAACAGGGCTCCTCCCATCAAACGCGCTTAGCTGATCTGAAGCATCAAGAAACGTTTCATCCTTACTGACATCCGGAGTTCGTGCGTCACCATTTGGACTGTAATGCGCAGACTCATCTGCATCCACCAGATCCATCGGCAAACTTCTTGATTCCTAAAGTTAAATCATAGCTCGTAATTCATATAAAGACGGGGGACATTGAGAAACACAAAAAACAAGAAGATTTTTCAGCATTTCGATACCTTCTCAACAGTTGTATGCTCCTCAACAGTTACAACTTGTTCCATTATTTCCGGTGAGTCATGCTCTACGGAAACTTTATCGCCGTCTGCACTTACCGATCCGTCGGCCACCGCAACATCAACTTCAGGCGGTGTCATATTCTTAGCCAGAGGCTCAGCATCAACGAACAAATTCCGTTCTTCTTCATTAGGATCGTTCACGGGAATCGGCTCCGATTCGGTAGATTCTACGACAGAACCATCGATATGAGCAGCTGTTGGGTTTTCGATTGAACCGGGCACGAAATCTGTGGACTGACCCATCGGTTCAACATCCGCTTCCGGTTCCGCCTCATTGAACCTGGGAATTTCATTGCCTGAACCTGAATTCTCACCCATGTCGACCTAGCATAATCGAACTTAAATTAAACAGCGATAAGAGATTCGTGTCTTCAACAGAAATCGAAATCTGCAAACCCTAATTCAGCCCAAATGAAGTCGTTCTTTCACGTCAACTTCACCACTTGACGTCCCAATTCGGTTCTTCAAGGTTAACACCCAGACGTCCGCCAACTCCCGGTAGTTCAATTGGTTGATTTGTCCACCGGAGGGACAGCATAATATTATAATAATTTCTTTTTTCTTTTTATTTTAATATCTCCCTATCAAAAATATAATAATAGTTTTGCATTAATTTTAGTTTATAACCCTTGATTTGGTAATTAAATTATATTTGTTAACATAAAATCGCTCTGAATTTGGATCCCATCTCATATGTTTTACATTAATTTTAAAATAATTGATAATCTTACAGATCGTGACACTAATAAAAATATATTGTTCATTTTAGAAATATTATTTTGAGATTTGCGAATTATAGCTTTCATTTTCCAAGCCAAACTTGCTTCTTTTTACGGTTATTCGAAAGGAAATATTGATTCATTATTATAAAAAAAAAATGTTTTAAGAACTTTAAGAGTGAGGCATGATTGTCATTTATTTTTACTTCTATTAAAAAATAAAATATTATTAATATTAGAAGTTAAAGATAAAAAGTGGCAACTATGATTAAAAGTTTTGTCATAAGGTTAGTATCCCTGCACCTCTCCATTAAAAAAACAAAAAATAAAAAACAAAACAAAACAAATTAATGTATTTAGGATGTATTTTGTTGATAAAAAATAAAAAAATTTAAAAAAATATCTTTTTTCTTTATTTAGTTAGAAAAATTGGTAAAAAAAAAATGTCTTCAGATTTTCTTTAAGCCCATATTTTTTTCTATTAAAATTTGCCCAACTTAGAGTTGAGAATATAAATCTTTCTATAAATATATATATATTACAAAAATATTTTAATAACTAATTTTTGTCAAATTTTTTCTTGTGTCAAACCAAATAATTTTACAAAAAAATCTAAAAGAATGATTTCTCAAAAATCTTTTTTTAAAATTAATATTTTCTCATGAAAAAATCTTTTAGCTACCGAATACCACTTTAATGAGGATGGGACAAAGGCAGGCCAATAAGCAAATATACAATAACAATTGCATGTCAAGCTATTATGCTTCTTAATATATCTGACTAAGAGGACCAGCATACTCCTTTCTAGTTTGAACAACATTTTCACAAAGATTACAAATAATCTCAGAACTTTTCAAGGGTTGCCCAAGCATTCCATGGAGTATTCTTGCAACTGGGAATTACAGGGTTCAATGCCACAATCTGAGAATTCTTGCAACCTTGAAGAGAGAGGATACTTGACCTTTCAACTTGATATAGCCAGCCCTTTTTTTTCCCCCAATTATGGTCTGTTTGGTGCACTGCATTGGAAAGGAAATGATTATTTTTACTCCCTGTCCTTCGTTTGGTAATGAAGACATTAAAATCAAACAGGGCCCATGAATTACTCCTATTGGTGTTACAGATAACTTAAACCCTACCAATAGGTTCATCTTTGCAACTCCATTGCCCCACTCTTTTTTCAGAAAAAAAATTATTTCTAAATTTTTTTTTTTTGTAATTATCATGTATTGCATAAAATATTGTATTGTTTTAATTTTAATCTTATTTTATCTAATTGTGCACCAAACAGAACCTTACATAAATAAGGGTGCATGAATTAACAAGATGATTGAATTCCCAGGCTGATGAAGAGGAGGAGGATTCTCCAGAAGAGTCCAAATTACCTTATTTGCAGCTTCTCCAAAGACTTGTACTTGATCCAAGTAATTGACAACAGCTTGAAGGATGAAATTCGGATCACAAGAACGTTAACCAGAGATGTTCTGGGCTAGTTCAGTGAAAGCATCAGATACCCTGTTAAAAGCCCTTGTGGGATATCTCCAATTGCTCTATTCGTTTCGCCAGGTCGTACTTGCCACAGTTCTTTAATCCATCAGTAACCATATCAAAGCTCTCCGACCTTGGTGTTAAATTCAGCTCAGTCATCTCCACAAGATAATTGGCAGCATCCACAAATCGCCCTCCTCGAACACACATCTTTATCAACATTGTATACACAGGTCGATTCGGTTGATGCCCCTGAGCTTTCATGTCACTGAAAAAGCTAAATGCTTCATCAAATTGGGCTCCCTTACAAAGTGCTTTTATAATCGGAGAGTACAAACTTGGGAATGGCTTCATCCCTTCCTCAATCAGACAATTCAGAAGCCTAAACGCCTCATCCATCCTCCCGGACTTTGATACAGCAGGGATCATAATCTTGTAAGTGCCTTTGTCAGGGCAAAGCCCTAATTTGCAAACATCGCGAAGAAGATCAATACAGAAATCCACCTCACCAGAGCTACATATAGCTTCCAACAGAGAATTAAAGGTTGATATATCAGGCACAAACCCTTCTTTAGTCATTTTTCTCACCAACCCTTTTGCGGACTCAAGGTAACCGGCATTAAGCAATCCATCTATCAAGAGATCACGACCACGAACAGGTGGATTAAATCCCTTTCTACTCATTTCCTCAAGAAAATCCTGAGCTTCCTTCAGCTTACCAGCCGAACACCACCCATTAACAAGAATTGCAAAAGTCCTCTTATCAGGAGTGCCTCCCTTACGCACCATGCGCCTAATCAATGCATATGCACCTTGGAAATTCTTGACCTCACAAAGTGCGATAAGAAGAGAATTATAAACCCCAGTTGTTTGAGGGCAATTGAAGTTCTTCATCAGATTGAAAACCTCAACAGCACGATCAAGAAGTCCATGCTGACCATAGGACTCAATAACTAAAGAGAAAGTTTCAGGGGTAATGGCAAAACCTTGATTTTTCATCTGCTCAGCAACTTTCCACATTGTCTCCCAGTTCCGTGTACGGCCTAAGGTTTTGATCAGTTCCTCATATTCCAAAGTGGTGGGTTCATAACGGGGCTGGTTCCGAGCCCAGTTGAAGAAGCGGAAGGACTCAATGCCACTCTTATTGCAGCTTCTTAGGACTCGATAAACAAGTTCCGATGTAACATTGATTCTCATCTTCTGCAGAGTTCGTTCTAGGTAGAAATCACGGCGAACAATATTGGAGATGTGGTGGATGGCAGCAAAGTAATCATCATTTGAGAGTCCTTCACGGCTGTGAGTGGCTTCGGTAGTGTCCTCAGACTGGTGGCGTTTGGGAATTAGTGTTTTGAGAGATCGGATTGCTATGGAGCTTTCTGATGAGGGAAAAAAGAGGAGATTAAGGCGAAAATTTGTGGCATGGCGAAGAACAGTAGTTGCAGGGAGCACCATTTTAGTTGAATGTGAGGCTTCAGCTGTTGTGGAGCAAAGTAAAAATATGAGATGTTTTCAAGAAGTCAGCTCCAAAGAATCTCCCTACAGCCTGGGAGCTAGCTCAATTCCTCTTCTCAATGTCACGGAAGAAACTAACTTTTTTACCATACTTTTTCTCAAGGACTTCTTTAACAAAAGCATTACGAGCTTGGATACGAGCTTTTTGAGGGCCTACATTGACATATGAGAGGTGCGCACCAACAGTAAAAAGTGATACTCCAATAACAGAGCAACAACCAATCAACACCAGACCTTTTGGAGTAAAGGGGGAGCACGACATCTCTCTGATGAATGTTGATGAGCAAAACCAACTCTAGTCAATACAAGAGACTAGGCTGACAAATTTCCTTTTCATTAAACTTTTCTCATCATCAGTTTTCTAGCTAATCAGCATGCTGCAAAAACCAAGTATCACAGCTTCCCAACTGATCAAATCACAGCTCAAGCCCAAATATTTCGGACAGAAATATTGGCATTAGGCATCCAACATGATGTAAAATCCGGTCCTGACCTGGAAAGAAAATAGATAGAATAGCTACTTCTATCAACATTACGTTTTTTATAAATAAAGCATCATTAGTTAATGAAGTACTGCATCCGATTCAGAAATGAAACCAAACTACATAAACAATAGACAAGCTTACGTAGGAATAGACCTAATTTCAATAGGCAATTGACAGCTTATGTGCACTTTTAATTCTTTTGCAAAACCTTAGAAAGCATTGAGAGACAAGAGTCACAAGAAATCAGGTTTAAATCCATCAGATTTCATCTTTCTCAACACTTTTATTGATTTTCTGACATCCCCAACATTAGAAAAGGAGCGAAGCAAGATATTGTATATGAAAGCACTAGGAGCAACATCCCATTCTACCATCTCCTCAAAGCAATTAAAAGCATCTTCTAAATGGTGGGCCTTGCAGAGAGCATCAATTACTGAAGTGAAGGTGAAGATGTCAGGCTTAAATCCATGATCCAAAATCATCTTCAAAAGATCACGGACCTTAGCCACATTGTGGATCTTAGAATAGCCATTGATAAGGATATTAAAAGTGACTAGGTTAGGAGTAATACCACTTTGATGCATCCATGTGAAGGTTTCATGTGCTTTCTCCATCATTTCAGTTTCACAGAAGCAATCAATCAACATGTTATAGGAAAACACACTTGACACAAGTCCATTTTGCAACATATTGTTCACATACTGATTGCCTTCCCCAATCCTTCCAGCCT
Source organism: Tinospora cordifolia (assembly GCA_030144865.1). Classification (NCBI taxonomy): domain Eukaryota; kingdom Viridiplantae; phylum Streptophyta; class Magnoliopsida; order Ranunculales; family Menispermaceae; genus Tinospora; species Tinospora cordifolia. Next base: position 20,940 of record JAJIYU010003697.1, read on the forward strand.
TGTAGAGAGCTTTTATTAACATGAGAAATGAATTGAAACCCAAGCTCCCACCACGGTCAATGAAACCATTGACTACATTGCAGGTCTCGTTGAGATGCAAACCCTTTATTAAGCACACCACCAAGATGTCAAATGTTGAATTCTGCGGGGAAAATCCTCTTTTCCACATCTTACTCAAGAAATCCGTAGCCTGTTTCGGCATAGAATTCTGGGAAAGACAATAGAGAATGGCATCACAAGCTTGTTTAGGCAAGACTAGTTCCTGTCCCACAAATCTCAAAATTGATTTATAAGCCTCATCTGGAGCCAAACTGCGAAATGACCCATGAATCAACGATCTATATGTAGTTTCACTTGGAAGCACATTCCTCTTTTTCATAGTCTCCAAAAGTTGAAAGGCTTCCTCCACCCTCTTTGCATTACAATATCCATCAATCAAAATGGTGTATGTAAACACATTAGGAAAATGTCCCAAGCCCTCCATTTGCTTCAGGAGCCTAATTGCCTCATCTATAATACCAATCTTGCACACTCCATGGATGAGGATGTTATATGTAAATCGGTCAGGAATGCAGTTATCTGTTCGCATCTGTTGGAATTTGAAGTAAGCCAAATCAAGTGAATTGGATTTCACTAAGGCATCAATTACTGAGTTATACAACCGGGTACTAGGACTAAGACCAAGAAAGGAAATCTGACCAAAAACTTCTGTACAGTAATTGGCAAGCCCTAACCTCCCCCAGCTACCAATTAAAATGCAAAGAATATCCTCCGTAAACTGAAATCCAGAATTTCTAATCTCTTGAATAAAGTCAGCGGACAACACCACAGGGCCTTTACGGAATAAGTTATCAGCCAAGGCTCGCCGAACTGATTGATTCTTCAGTATTTTGTCTTCAAAATTTGAAATCCAAGCATACAATTTAATGGAGTTTAACGGGTTTTCTTCATTTTGTAAAATTCTGACAACTAATTGTGAATCTAAACTAGTTTTCCTAGACTTAAATTCGTGATTTAATAAAAAAATCCAGTCATTTCTTGAAAGTATCTCGGAGAAATACTGAAGGCTAAATTCAGCATTTTTATGAGAAACCTCATTCCCAGAAACCATATTTCGCTCAAACCCAGTTAAAGAGCCATGTGTTCCATCAAAATATGATTTTGATCTGCCATTTATGCGTTCTTCCCTTTCCAAGTTTCTCTTCATATTAACCTCTTTGATTCCATTTTTTGCTGTAGTACAATACACTCTCAAACCTAAATTTGATAAACTCCTCATATTCCTCAACAGAAACACTATTGCAAATGATCAGAATTTTACCTTTTACGCATGGAAGGACCAACGGAGTGAACCTTAGGTTTGGAAGGACGTCCGATAACGAGTTCCAAGCTGCATAGAAAGAGTATAGTCCCATGAAAAATATCTGAAGGAAGAAGCAACCTGAATCGCAACTATCACTTAAAAAGGTACAATTTCTACCTTAATCTATCACTTAAAAACGCTTGAGCGTTGTGACAACGGATAGCAATGGCTGCACTGCAAATTGCCCAATTTGAGCAGTGAAAATGGCCACAGAATGTAAGAAGATGCAGAGGAGCAACAACGCTTTCTCCCCCCTTCAAAACGCAAATTACCCTATTGAGCCCTAGATTCAATCCAAGGCACTTGGGCTTTCACAACCATTTGGGCTGGCTCTCAGTTCGTTTGGGCCGTTCGTTTCACCAATTCAAGTGTCAAAAAACAAATAAAATAAAATAAAGGAATTTTTTACGTTTCTATACAATATTATAAAATATATTATAATAATATCAAGTATTTCAACTTTATATAAATATTAAAATATTAATTACAAAAATAACAAAAAAAGTAGAATAGTCCACCAGCAAATTGCAACAGTCCGGTGAACAGCAACTATCCAGCGAGCACCACTCTAGCCGGCGAACATCAACAGTCTGGCGAGTATTATTCCGGCTGACAAACAACAATAGTTTGGCGAAGACCACTCCGGCTAGTGAACAACAACAATCTGGTGAACATCACTCCGGGGAGCACCACTCCAGTGAACAGCAACAGTTCTTCTCCGGCGCTGCGAGCAATAGATCTACAAAATCAAGAAAAAAATATAAAAGATTTTAAAAACTGTATATTATTAGTACATATTATGTATATTATTTATATATTATGTATATATTTTTCGTATATTATTCGTATATAATATGTATAATTAATATTTGTATATTATCTATATATTATTAGTATATTATCTATATATTATTTATATATAATACGTATACAGTATATTATCTATACATTATTTGTATATCTATTTTAAGAAAAGAAGTAGCTGTGAATCGCAGAACGGCAAGCGTGGATCCATGGTGGTAACGATTTTTCGGCGAGCGTGCATCCATGCATCCATGGCAGTTACAGAAAAGAAACAGCTGTGAATCACAGGACGCCATTAACAAGAACTCAACGACAGCCACTGCGAGATCATGGACGCGAAGGCAAGCGATGACGTTGGAGTTGTTGATTTCAGTTAGGGTTCCAGTAGAAAAAAATTAGAACAACTCTGCTACTTCACAGAACCAGAACCAGCTAGGGTTTCATCATCTCGAAACAAATCTGTTTTGGTCTGGCACTTAAAGGTACATGCAGCGTTCTGAATCTGCAAACAACAAAGAAGTAGCACACGGGGAGGAAAAAATAGCAGGACGCCATTAGCAGCAACCATTAACAAATCGGGATTGCTATGCTCCGGTTGTCCTCAGACTTGATCCTCACCCCAAACCCCGGCATCAATAGCTTTGACATCGTAAAACCCCTACAAAACAATCCCTAAGATGCTTCGTAGCGATGATTCCCAACCCTAACCTCTGCACCTACCCTAAAGAACAAACGCAAGGGTCTTGAGAACCGTTCTCAGACTGGCATCGAAGGTCGTTGTTGCTGAGAGCAAACTATTCCCGACAAAAGTTTTGACAATGGGATAGAGATTGAGACTGGATGAAGAAAGTGTTTATTGATGCCACTTTATCATAGATCTGCAATGGAGACTCCAACACAGACTCGCTGCTGTTTTTCTTTTTCTTCTGTCTGCCGCCAGAAGGTTTTGAGAGTCCACAGCCTCTACTTTGGGGAAAATCTGTTGAAAAATCTACTCCACACCCCTAGATCAGAACTCAGATCCACCATCGAAATTAGAGGCAATGGTAGCAATGGCGAGCTACAACAACCAGAACAAGCAGAAGCACCACCACGTTCTACTGCTTCTTTTTTGTTCGATGTTGGTGATGTTGGCGATTTAGATCAGAGAAGAATACTAAATAATAGAACGATGCAACGGAGATGCAGTATGGTGTTCACGAGAGCAAGATCTGCAGATGGCACAACCAGAGCAATGGCAAACAGCACGACCGACACCTTAGCCTGCATGTTCTGTGTTGTAAGCTTCATCGTTCTCTTGCAGTTGCTACTCTCACTCGCTGAAACCCTACATCTTCAACTATAGCGATGCCGCCCAAGATTGCTCACTAATCTGGTTCTCTGCAATAGATCTATGAACAACAACCACGAACTAGGTTCTTTTTCACCATAGTTGATGGGAGATCTACAACATAAAGAGAGTGTTTTTCTTCACCGGCAAGCATTGCGAGATTTACAGCGAGCACACGGTAATTTGGTATTAACGAAAATAAAACAAAAATGTTGGTATAAATGATAAAAAAAAAGTTAAACGAAATTTTTTTGAAAATATTTTCATAATAATGTTATTTTTTGTAATTTCTTCTAAAATAAAATAACAAACAACAATATTTTTTTCAAAAAAGCACACGACATGATCAAAAACCAATACTAAAATACTTAAAATCAAATTAACGACAGTCCATAAAATTTCAAGCAAGATAATACTTCAAAAAACTCGTCTTTCTTTCCAACTTATAACCATTGAAGAATTCATAGAAAGATAAGAATGATTAGCCATGCAATTACAAAAAGCAATAATGAAGGCAAACAAAAACTTTAAAATTTTCAATATTACAAAATCTATAGATATACCAATATGATTAGTATGATTGTAGATCTTATAGTTGTTTAATATAACAGACAACCGGTAATAATAAGATGATGATCAATATAGGTTAGAACTTGCGACCAAACATATCTCCCTCGTAGAGTGCCCTACCCGCCAACCACATGAGCTACCCAAATGTGGGCCGTTGATCCTACTACTATTGTTACAATATACTTGAGGAGAAGCACTTCTTAATTTGTTCATGTACTAATATTATTGTAATATAAGGGTATGGGCCTCCAATGTGGGCACATGCAACTTTTACAAATTCAGCATTGCTTACGCTTACTTCTCATATTGATTGGAGTCCTTTCTCCTCTTGTATATAAAGAAGAGGAAATTATAAAAAATGACAAAAAAAATTATATTATCAAAAATATATGCCCATTTTTTATAAAGTTCAGTTATAACATACATCGTTAAATATTATTACTTATACCAAAATAATTATATATTTCGACACCAAAATAATTTCTATCACTCATTTCCATTTTTGTTTCACTTGTTTTTATTTCTAAGAGCTAAAGTCCTAAATCAACTAAAAGATGTCTTGCTTTCCATTCCATTTCTAATTCAAAAACTGTTTTGTTGTAGCAATGGAGAATATCAACATTAAATCTTATTAGAAATTTGTCACATCTCTTTCAGAAATGAAGCTTCGCAGTTCAAAGCTGAAGATTTTCTCAAAACAAAGCAAAGATGTAGAGATGATCATAAAAAAATTATCATTTGATAAAAAGCTTAAAGAAAGTTTTTTCTAGGAATCCCTCATCTACAACGTTATACCAATTTTTGGTATACCAATATTATACTGATTGTAGACTAATGTTATATTAACTTTTAATATATCAATGTTATACTGATTGTATATCGATTACAAGTCAAAGATATACTAATGTTACACTTTTATTAATCTCAACAATTTTTTTATTTCTTGAATTCTTTCTCGTTCTTTTCTGTTAAAAAAACAAACAAGAGCTGAAATTTTTAGCTTTTTAGAATT
>JAJIYU010003698.1:0-26068 GCA_030144865.1 Tinospora cordifolia
ATTTGAATCATCCACCAAAACCCTTCGAGTTAGAGGCATTTAAAAATCTAACTCAACCCAAACGATTAATGCAACTTAACTCAAACCAACCCAAAAGGTTTGGGTTGGGCAAATTAGTCGGGTTACGACAAACTACTGACAAAATTAAAATGTGTTTTTTTTATTAGATTTGAGGTTCTATCTATAATTCATCATTGAGGTAAAGATTATATTTTAAAATAATTAATTTTCGTTTATGAATTCATTGATAATCAAAATTTTATTTTAAAAAATTTAAATAATTATAAATAATCGGTGATTTGTCAATAAACTTGTAGTAATTTCTTTTAAAAAAATGTATACATATATGACAAATACATAAAATATATATAAAAAGTAGGGGTGGCGATTCGTGTTATCGTATCATAAACAGGTTGTATTTAAACAGGTCAGACTCATATATTGCAAACTCAAACCCGACCCATTTATTAATTTTATCAAATTTGTAAACCCAAACCCAACTCATTTATTAGCCGTGTCATAATCGTGTACCTGCATATAACCTATTTAACTTTGAGGAAATTACTAGAAAATGTCAAAAAAATAAATTTATCTTCGTTAATGTATATCAATTTTTTACAAACTTTCATGTATACCACATATCCCTAAATATTATCAAAGATACTGGAATATATATGTCTTTGCTCTTCGTCGATCTGTTCCTGTTTTTGCCCGTGCTATTCTCCATTTTCAGCTGTCGTCTGCTTGTGCTCATCGCTATCTCTGTTGGTTGTTTACCATCTCATTTTTCCTTTGTTTTCGCTAGTTGTTTTACTGTTGTTGCTCAACATTCCCCTACCGCTGTCGTTGTGCTCATCGTCATCTACCATTGCCTTCAATCACTGCCTCTTTGCCCCTTGCTGCTACTACTGCATCCTCACCATCGAAGCTACAATGGAAAATGTTCTGTTGTTCTTCATTTTGTTGTTTACATCTACTGATTTCATCTATTGTTCGATTGCTTTCTGAGTTTTGCCATTGCTTTTTGGGCATTCTTGTTTTTGTTCCATTACGAAAGATTTTTATACCTCAAGAAAAGTTCTACAAGGATTGCGAGATCGTGATAGTGATCAACGAGATTGGAAGATTGAGGAAGAAATCAACAAGATTAAAGACAGATTAACTAGATCAATAAGATCAAGAAAAGCCAAACTTAAAAATGCACCACATCTCTCAATCCGACCCCTTCTAGTTCTGCTTCTTCTCATTTCAATCTTACTGAAACTAGCACAAGTCGTCTCCTACGCCCAATTAAGAACCCCAAAATCTCACCAAAACCAGCACAAGCCATCTCCTACACCCAATTAGAACCCTAATCTCATTCTTCTCCACTCTCATGCGATGAGTTGCCAATCTCTGTGCATCCAAGGTGATGTCGAAGGATTCAAGAGGGCGAGAAGGATTGTAGCAAGATCGAAATAATGATAGAGATCATGATAGATTTCACCTTTATTGTTCTATTGTTGTTGCTACTGTGTCATTCACACCCCTCATTTTGCTACTGCTAGTGATCTTTCGTTGTTTGCATCTTCTCTGTTACACTACTGCTCATTCTTCTTCCTCTTTGCTGCTCAGTTTCAATAGAACGACAACAAACTCTTAAATAGCGTCGATGATCGGTTTCTGACACCATTCCATATGAATCTCTGGATCTGTGTCGACGTACTTCACATCTCCCTTGATCACGTCCTTCGCTGCCGTTAGATCCATGCCAAAGCAGAACGCCCTTCCCATTCAAGACAACACTATCACCCTCTTCGTCCAACCTCTTTGAACGTTGTCGCCAGATCTGCCATCGTTCTACTGAAACTACTCTGCAACAAATTTGGCAACGTGTTAAAAGGGATGAACAAATCTGGGCAAAACTTGGCTCACTCGCCGATTAATGTTTTAGGCAGCAAATTTTTGACCGATTACCATTTTTCTAGTACTATATACCTATATATTAACTGGAAAAGCTTTGGTATATCATTTTAATTTTTTTTTTTAGAGGTTGTATGCCATTGTATACCACTTTTAGAAATTATAGTTGAGATTTTTAAAGATTGTATACTATTTTTTCAGCATTTTATACCTGTATACACAAGTTATTCACTCTGTATATTAACTATATAGCAACTTTTAATATATTAATATTTCATATATATGAAATAAAATATTCAATTGTTCAATTCTATTATGTATGTTATATTATTTCTATTTATTTTAATTTTTTTCTATTTATTTTATTTATATATCTATTTATTTTCTTTATCTAATAATGTATTTTATGTTGTTAATTAATGATTTTTATAGCACTGTATACCAATGTTATATGAACTATATACCAATTTTATACTATTGTTTATAAATGAAATGTTATATCAACTGTATACCAACTTTTGGTAAACTAATAATTGTTAAATGATAATTTTTACAACACTATATATTAATGTTATACTAATAGTATATTAATATTATACTATTATGTATAAATTAAATGCTATACCAATATTATATTGGTTGTATACTAATGTTATACTAAGAGCATCCGCAATTCGTTCAATGGAGCGCAAACTGAGCACTCAACGCACAATTAGTATTTTTTTTTATTTTTTTTAATTTTTTTTAAATGAGCTGTCTGCAAGCTCATACGCTCGGTCTACACCGAGCGTATGAGCATTGCGGACACTCTAATACTTGTTAATAAATAGTTTTTAGTATTTTTGATATTAAGTTTTTGATATATATATATATATATATGAAAATAATGATATTTATGTAATTATTTTTATTTTCTTGTATAGAAATGTACTTTTTCCTTTAAGTTTTTATAATCAAATTTTAAAATTATTTTTTATAAAAAATATTATAAAAAACAAAACATATTAAAATAAATTAAGTTTTTTTAAAAAAATAATTAAAAAAATTATATTATCAATAAATTAATAAAATACATTAATTTTAAATTAACTTATTTATAAATTATCTCTTAATTTATCTATAATCGTGTTAAACGTGTTATTTTTGGGTTTAACAGGTTAATCTGTCTATAACTCAAATTTAGTCGTGCCTAATCGTGTTTGACCCGTTTTGACTCAAACCTATTTATACTAAACCCAAACTCGTTAACTTCGTGTCGTGTTCGAGTTAAATTATTGTGTCGTATCATATATTGTTAGCCCTAATAAAAAAGCACCAAAATCTACCATAATTCCCTAATGAAATAATTATTAGGGCTATCATCTTGACCTTGACCTCCTTGTCAAGCGTTAGGAGGAGGGCAAGGCTACAATAAAATCATCCTCGAGGGCCATTGATACTGTGAAGGTTGTAGTGGCGGGAGGAACAATTGGTAGTATGTGCATCTATGATTGCTCTGCAAACTGCATCATTATATGTTCGAAGTATTGGACTCAATTTTGATGCAGGTGCAAGATTCGCTACAAACGCCCCTCCAACTGTGCTTGAACTTGCAATTGCACCCTCTTCTGCACTTTCCTCTCAACCTCTCAAGCAATCTTGTTAACTCTGGGTGGCGGAGCTAAAGAAGTCTTGGCCCAAGATCTCAGTAGAAGGCCCATCCTTCCATTCTGATCCTATAAACCTGACCGTTGTGACGCCATCAACAACTTCACAATATAGCCAACCCTCGTGTATAAGAGTTTCTTCAAAAGTGTTTGTCTGTGGCTGAGACATCTACTTGCCAAAGAACTAATAGTTTCTAGAAAACCAAGTTTAAAACAATAATTAAATATTTATCATCTATTAAATGTTAGATAAAATAACAAATTATATATAAAAAAAAATAATATAATTACATTGATTTACAGAGGTCTCTAGTCATTACATATTTGGCTGCCGTGCTTCTTGTTATAGGTGTATATGAACATCTCGCTAGTAGTGGGGGAGGTCAGCTCAACTCCTCTCAATAAATTAACACAAAAAATATTAAACTTAAAACTTAAAAAAAATTAAGACACAAAATGTAAAATCAAAACGAATTACTTACCAACTGCTTCGTAGGCTACTGGCAAGAGGATATCAAACAACCCATGTGTCGTGATGGATCAAATTTCGAATTGCCTTTCTTTGTCTTCTTGTTCCTGTTACATTACTTTAACTTACAAGCAAACTTAGGAGTTGCCACCCCAGTTGCTTAGAGCAGCCGATGATGGTATCTCTGTGCTCCACAAGAGGGCAGGGATTGAAACTCATCCCCTATATTGTAACTGTTGTTGTCAAAAAAAAAAAAGAACTAGGAGTTGCCTTATGGTGATGCCACTTAGTCCATGTGACATCTAGTAGTACCCACGAACGTCGCCGACCACCTTTGATGTTGTAGTGTATGTTTTTAATACTTTGTCTTGAACGCAATACGAACGAGGCTATCGATCGCCTCGCTCCATTAGAAGGACTTCTACAACAACAACAACAAAAGAAAATAAAATAAACAAACAAAAACAAAAAATTTAAATTTTAGAAGATATAGTAAAATGTATACAAATTCATATTTAAATTATAAGAAAAGTTGCAAATTACACAATGTTACTTGAAACTCCCTCCAATAAAAGTATTTTGGTCCTCTTGCAGTTTACAAGAGCATCAATTGAAGGGGTCCAGCCTAACATACACAAAGAAAATCAAATCATCAATTACAATAAAAAGATGTAAAATAACTAAAGAGTCAAAGTTTTAAAAGTAAGAAACTTAATCATCACAGTAACGGTGAGCCTCATTAGATTGAGCACTAAGTGTGGTAAATAAGATTGAGCACATTTTTAAACCAACTCAACCAGGTCATTTTGGTTTTGGAAAAGATAAAATTACAAAAAATATTTTCAAAAACAGTTTTACTTTTTAAAAAACTTTCAGTTTTATCACTTTTTTTTATAAATATTAACAGTTTTACCATATTTAGGATTTTGGGAGGATTAGTGAAAAAGTCGTAACAAAGAACAGATCTTGGATAGAAGAAGAAGCAATATAGCAGTAGCATCGCCGATCTGATGTTGTTGTTCCATCGTCACCGTTAGAACCACAAAACCATCAAGCCTTCTTCTTTGTGCAGAGCAGAGCAAAGCAATTCCGGCAACACCTTTGTCTTCTTCATCTGCGGTTCTTTAGGGCATCGCCTTCTTCTTCTGAACGTCGTTCCCAGAGATCGTTGAACCCCCATTGTTGTTGCTGCTGTTGCTGCTTATTGTTGAAACCCCATTTGGTGCTACTGCCATGCCAGAGATCGCCACTTTCTTGACTAATAGAGATCGTTGTTGCTGTTGCTGCTGCTGCTCATTATTGACTCCCACTCTCGTCTTCCGTGCTTCCTATTTCACAACTTCCCTCTCTCTCTAGCCTTTCCAGTATACATTCTTTCTTGCTTTCAAATACATGAGCACATAACAGAGATTCACAGAGAGAGAGAGAGAGAGAGAGAGAGAGAGAGAGAGAGAGAGAGAGAGAAAGAAAGAGAGAGAGAGAGGGAGAGAGATTTCACACTGGAAATATCATTATTGAGTTTTTAAATGATGATGGGTGTTCATTGTAAGTTTGCTTTTGGTGTGTTTTCTCTGTTTTGATTCTTGTTGCAACAGCTGCTTCTGCAACTCATTTAAAAAAGATTTTTAATCTTTCGATTTTGTCTTTCGAGGAAGGGCATTCCCATCTCTTTGGAGATGATAACGTCTTGCTTCTTAGAGAAGGTAAAACCGTTCACCTCACTCTCGATTCTAAGATAGGTTCTTGAACTTTTTTTCCTTCCAATTTAAGCTATTTTTATTTTTGTTTATTCTTTCATTGTTTTGGAATATATGTCTCCTAGGTCCTAGATTTGTGCCTCAAGACTTGTACCTCCATGGCTTCTTCAGTGCTTCTATGAAGCTCCCTGCTGATTACACAGCAGGGGTGTGGTAGCCTTTTATGTAAGCCATAAGATCACAGACAGTCATCGATTGCTACTGCTCCATCTGTAGAGATGTTCACCAAAAAAATGAATGCTGGTTTTTTTTTTTAATCTTCTATTTGTTAATACTGTAGAGATGCTCACTGAAAAAACCATTATATGCCAATGGTTATTGGGATATTTGGAGATTATATATTATTTTTTACTATTTTTAAAGATTATATACATTATATCTCTTTTTATACCATCTTTATAGGTTTAGTATACCTAATTTTTGTTGTGTACCAATAATATATCAATGTTATATTGATATGATACCAATATATATATTCAGTATATTTAATTTTTTTTATTGTATACCAACAGTATACCAATATATACAATCAATATACTTAATTTTTTTCTTGTATACCAATAATATATAGATATCATACTATTTATTGTAGAATATCATACAATCTATTATATAATAATAATATATTGATGTTATACCAATAATATACGTTCAACAAACCTAATTTCAGTTTTCATAAAAATTCTACTCAAAAATGAATTTTGGTAATTTTGATATTAAGTTTCTCATTTTTTGTATAAAAATAAAAATGATAATATTTATGTAATTAATTTTATTTTCTTGTGTGAAAATATGTTTTTCCCTTACAAAAACTTGAGCCAACCCAACCTACAACAAAGGGAAGCCCAACCCGATCGACCAAACATTAGGTCAGGTCAATTGGGTTGCTTAAGTTGGTCAGATGGGCCTTTTCCTTTTGAGCCCAATTTTATTTTTATTTTTTTAAGGGACAAATACACTTATATATAGTATTTAAAAATATATTACAAAAATACCATATATTACAATGTTATACACATATTCAAATTTTAATTACGAAAATGTCAGTAATTTGGTTGTTATCGTTTTAAACCAAAAAAGCCCATGAAATCAACAAATAAATAAGAAATCAGCAACCAAAAAATGAAAATTGTTTTTCTTTCACATTTAATAAGAGAAAGAGGTTTTTATTTGATCAAAAAATCAGTTTGTTGAAATGTAAACGAAGTGTTAGATGAAATGCTTATAAAAACAAGGATATATGTCAAAATTATGTGAATATATATATATATATTATATTGATGAATATATATAAAGATAGACATAATATATACAGATGAGCTAAATATATTTTACTATTTTCATTTAATAGTACAGATGAACTATACAGATGAACTACCACCAAACTCATTTAACTACCACCAAATGATCCTCCGTGCATGTGTTCTTTATTTTGGTGGTAGTTGGGAGGATCATTTGGCATTGTATGAGTTTGCATATAATAACAGCTACCAGGCGAGCATTGGCATGGCACCGTTTTAAGCATTATATGGTCGACCTTGCTGATTGCCAGCTTGTTGGGCCGAGGTTGGTAACATAACAGTTTTTTGCTCTACTTTTGTACAAGAAAAAAGTGAGAAAATTCAGCAAATTCTTCATAACATGAAAGCAGTTCATGATCAATAGAAGACTTATGCAGATAATCGGAGGAAAATCCTTGAGTTTGATATTGATGATCATGTACTCCTTTAGATTTTCCCTCAGAAGGAGCAAACTTGGTTTGACATTTCAGGGAACATGCTCTGAAATATATTAGACCTTTCGAGATTCTCAAAAAAATAGGTCCCGTTATATACCGATTTGTATTACTACCTCAGTTAGCGGGAGTACACAATGTGTTTGATGTGTCAATATTGAGGAAGTACTTCCCCAATCCCTCGCACATGTTAGACTAGAGACACATTGAGTTGGGACACAATTGTACATACGATGAGGCTCCTATAGTTATCACTGATCGAGTAGTAAAGAAACTGTGCAACAAAGAGATATTGATGATATGGATACGTTGGCAGTTTCATGGTGCCGAGCAAGACATCTGAGAATGAAAGGACTACATGGCAAGCCACTTCCCTCAGATTATGAGAGTTGCTTCTTGATCTTTTATTATCTTAGTAAATTTTGAGGATAAAATTTGTTCTAACGAGCAGAGACTATAGTGATCCGTATTTTTGGACATTGAGTCGATGGGTTCAACCTGTATTTTTATGTATAAATGAATGAATTATAGATAAAATACATGATTTTATAATAATTGTATTCATTAATGTGTGTATTAAATAAATAATAATAATAATAATGATGATAATAATTATTTAATGGGGGGCTTATTATATGATGGAGAAAAATAAATGAATGAAATGGAACATGAAATGAATTGAAACAATGAATTAATTATTGCATACCTATGAAAAAATACACACACACACACACACACACACACACATATATATATATATAATGGATAAAAATATAAATGTATGATAAAGATGTGCTTGGTTAGATAAATGAAGAATTTTGTGAAAAAAAATGTACAAGATAAAGAAGAGAAAAAAAAGTGGAAGATAAGATTGAGAGGAGAGCATGTCTCCTTATTAATGCGTGGGACCCACCATTAAGCCAACTATAAATATGTGTTCAAATTTGCCTCATATTCACCATTTGTTGCGACCCCTTTTCAGGTGACGTCACGACCGGTACAAAATTCTCAAACATGTCAGAACCTTGACATGTTAGAAAACCTTATAAGCATTTCCAACCAAATCACCCAATTTCCTGAAAATTTTGATAGAGTTTCCTCTAAAAATATAACAAGTCACCAATTTTAAATCACTTGCTAATCACAATCAATATACAAAATCACATATTCTTCATCCAGATAACCATACATCCACAAAATCTAAAATTTGTTTTGATGATACATTCAGATGATAACACGTCTATATACATCTCCCAAAAATAGTAATTTGGCTAATTATCACAATTACAATATGCTATTAACTTCAAAAGAAAATTAATACTGATATCACATCCTCCCTTTCCCTTTCTTGTCAGAACCTAGAGAAAATGATTGAAAGTAAAGTGAGCAAACAACAAGCTTAGTGAATAATTTAACTTATGGTATTATACAACCATCATACGTATAAAAACATGCAAGGTAAAAACAAATTTAAATCACTAATAAATGAAATAAAAATAAGATACATGCATCATGAATGTATGAACATGCATTTAATTTCAATAATATGTAATCTTTGCAAAAACATGAGTTATCTCCCTCCTTCCAGATAACAAAGCAAATCTGCTCCTCATCGTGCAAATGAGGAGTGCACCGGACCTCTAGTTATCCAATTATCTATCCATTTCTATCTATTCATCTCATGCTAGGAATGCACCAATCAAGATTACCACAAATGGCTAATCTTGTGAGTCTGTTATCAAAGACTATGACCAATAGAAATGTTGTCATGTCAATAATCTACTTAAGTATGTAATTGACATGCTACAATGCATCAAAACCATTTCATGGGATTCAAATAAACATGTAATGCAATATCTCGTTGTATTTAAATAAAATTAGACATTTTAATACCAATGTCAAATATAATACCATAACTAAAGATTGCTCACAAAATTACTGTCTAACAAGTTCCTATTATCCAATAATAATTTGTTTTCATAGCATCAATATAATCCTGTCAACGAAAATCATTTTACATGCATCAAATCAATTTCTACATTGGTGCACAATAACCTAGATATGCTCAAGAATCTTTAAGACTATTTTTTTCTCATATAATATGTTTTTATTGCAGAAACTATTTAAAATAAGCTTTTTAATTATATTTTGACTAAATTTTTAATTTTTGGTAAATAATCCTATTGGTCAATCGTTTACCAAAATTTTAATTGATATCCAAAATTTATGAATTTGGTGTCAATGGATACAGATTTTCATTCTCTACATTTCTATGGGTTTCAATCAAAGTTTTATTGGGGTTTAATACCATCAAAAGCCTATCCAAAGGTTATAAACCTTTAAGTATTTATTTTGTTGTGTATAAGGCAAACAACCGAAAACTAACTACATATCTTGGATCTATACATCACCAGGAGTGTTTTGGTAAAATTCTTACCGAGTTTTACTCACAATGGGAGAATACCCTATTTTTGGATATTGCTATAAAACACCCCCTATAGTAAAAATTACACCCCTAAGATCATAGTACACAGCTTATTTAGCATTTTTGTAACTAAAATTGGAAAAAACCAGTTACTTACGTGTCGAATCCATCGAGAGACAATTAGGTTTTCTTCTTTTTCCCTTTTCATTTTATACCTTGTGATGACGTTCTGGAGAAAAAAAAACAAGACAAAGGTTGTTGAAGTCTTAATCTGTCCCACGTGATATATATATATAATATCTTGTGATGACCCATGTTTTTGGCATCAAATTGACGGATCTGACACATGTACATTTTATGTATTTTCAAGAATTTTAATGATAATATATGAATTTTTTCCCAAAATTTTCCAATTTCAAATTAATTATTGAAGAAAATGTAGATAATGTGAGAAAAATGCAATTTTAGGGAGAAAACACATGAAACTATTAAGAAAATGTATTTTCTTGAGAGAAATAATTTTTAGGATTGATTATTAAATTTTTGAAATAATTATTGAATTTTTAGAGTGATAAATAGAATTTTTTGGAGACAAATACAATTTTAGAGAAATTATTCAATTTTTGGGAAAAATAATTGAATGAATGATGAAATGGGCTACAATGGAGGTATTTTGATGCATTAGCAATTTTTAATAATTTAAGAAAAAAATGCGAATTTTGAGTATATATGTACATATATATAAGAAAAAGAATAAGAAATAAAACAAAAAAAAATTGTATATAGGGACCTGGGCTGACCCAGGTGCTGGGCCTGGGGCCCAGGCCCCAAGCGGGCCAAATGCCCAGCATGTGAGGTTGGAACCACCGGGATGGCCGCATGTCACCCATTTTGCCATGCAAGCTTCTCCCATGCAACAAAACTCATTGAGTTCAAACCTAGAAACCATAAAACTTTTGTTGGAACCTTATTTGGAGCTTCGAATCCTAGGTTGTTTCAAGCCCGTTTTGGAGGTAAAACTATCCACCCTCTTCATTTTCATATGTACTTTGACCTCCAAGTGTTAGAAAATGAAAAATAGGGCCTTGTACATGATTTTCGGACCATTGAAGTTGGTATCTACTCACTGTTTTAGCTGTGTGACAGAAACAGTTGGAGCAACCTTGGGAAGGCTCCTACTTGTACCATTCTAGGCTTGTCCCTAAGGTAAAATCCATCATTCTACCCCTTATCATGTATATTCAAGTGTCTAAATAGTAGAAACCAGAAACTAAAACGTTTAAAATGTTTTATAAGCCACTGTTGTTAACTGTTAGACTTACTGTTGCAACAGTGCCGACAGAAACAATTTAAGACTAAATTTGGAGCTATATTTGGGACACCTAAAGGCATCCATTCGGACTAAAACCATAGGCGTTTTAGACCTCATAGTAGATATTCCAGAAAGGTATAAAGATCTGACCTTGAGCCCTTGTGTATATGATTTGCTACACTTACAAATATGTTATGATTGTTAGAGTGTTAGAACTTAGAGTAATTTCTTGTATTCTTTAAAATATAACAAAGAAATTGGTGGAAAGATAGGCATGAATTTGGCAGTGCATGTTACTGATTCGAAGTATTTTTGATTAATGGATATGCTATGATCTATATAGTGCAATTAGACCCAAGAAATAACCCATGGAATTATGATTTAATGGGGGAAAGAATACTAGGAAGATACTAGAAACTATGAACCTAGAAATTTCTTACAATCTGGCTAAAAATTCTCAGATGAAATTAATTGACCAAACCTTGATAGAATGAGCTGAAATTTAGTGGAGACATCCCTAAGTATGGGATCTGTACAATCTCTGTTGTTATACCTAGAAACCCTAGTAAATGATGCCCAAAAATTGTGATTCAAAATTCTGGGAAAACTTTAGAAAGTTTAGAATAATTTTACGAAGTTTGGCGCAAATCCAATGTACGAATTGCCCGCAAAAAAATTGGGAAAATGGTTGCGCAGATAGGGCCATAGGCTAATGTTGTGCCTAAGTGATGGGAATTGGGGATGTTAACCCCTTTTGGCCCAATTGACTCTAGGAGGACTAGAATTGACCCTTCAGGACTTTGTTGATCGGCTAGGTTAGCAAGTGATGGGTTAACTAGCATTGACCGAGATTGACCAAGGTCAATCAAATTGACTCAGCAACTAAAGCAAGTTGACAAACATAGGTGGACTACTCTTGACTAGGTCAATTTATTGATTTTCCAAAGATGTAAAGTTAGAGTGAGCCAAGTCCTATGTTAATATTAAGAAACGTCGATTTCGCATGACCAAGTACTAGCGGGATACGATCGGTCGAAAGAGGAGCGTCGGGAGCGGAGCATCCCTGTGAGTAGTGTTTTCTAACTCATTTCTTAGAGCTTGTCATTCTATGCATTATGAAAATGAGATTACATATTGTGAAGAATCTGTATTCTTTTAAATGAGTTTTAAATGAAAAGTGCACCGAGTATCGAGGTCCGAGAGTATAGGGTTAGGGTGAGTTGTGTCGGTCTCTCATACGACCCCGAGAGGTGACCACCTAGCACAGAGTGCTTGCCGAGGGGGTTTTGTGGGCCTACGATGATGACAACAACAACAAGACCTAATCGGACTATCACGATAAGGCAACGACAATAAGTCCTGGTTGGTCGTTACGATGATGGCAACGACAATAAATCCTAATCGAAGTTCACACGATGTGCCTAACTGTCTGCAACCCACTCGAGTGATTTTTAGTCGCCTTGGAGAGATTGCGAGCCTTGACGAATGTTTTCACTATTTAATTATTTTTGAATGAAGGTGCACGACTGCATTATGAATTTAAATTGTGTTTACTGTTGCATTCACCTGCATGTAACACCCCGTAAGTTGTGATCACGCCACGTTGCGAATATGTATAAAATGAAATAAAATAAAAAATTGAAAAGCGATGTTAATTGTATTAACTAGAAGAAAATATATCAATACATATAATTCTATGTAAATAAAATAAGTAGATCACAAAATAAAATGATATTAATCATTTTATTAATGCATAAACTTATAATCAAAGTTATATGTTAAAATGATGAGTATATATATTAAGCGGATGGGTATATATATACATAAGTATATCAAAGAAATAAATATATCTAATCCTATAATTCATAATAAGGTAACATGAAGGATAAATGTAAACTTATAACTATGACAAGGATCAAACAAATAATTTTAGGAAAAATGACACAAATAATGGCATTACTACATTAATAGGTATATATATATATATATATATATATATATATATATATATATATATGTAACTTTATAGTAAGGATTGAATAATGTAAGTGGCTAGAAAAAATAATAATAATAATAAAATTTCGGAAGATGAGGATAAAACCAGAATTGTCTGGTTTAAGGGGGCGGTGGAGGAATGAAATCGAAGAAGAATGTGGAAACCGGTAGAAGATTTGGTGTGGCGGTGCTCTTTTGTCGTTGTTGTTAGTGTAGCTGCTGCTGCTACGTCGAAGGAAAGAAAGAAGACGAGGTAGCTAGAAGAAGAACGAAGAACAGAGCACTCTGGTTGCTCTGTTCTAGACCGAGACGAAGGGAAGAAGAAGCAGATAATGAAGGAGCTGCTGCTATTGGAACCAGAGGACGGGAAGAAGAGCAACCAGAGCAACCATGCTCTGTTGTTGCTGCCGTGCTCTGTTGCAGTTACGGCTGCCATTGCAGCTGCTGCTACTACCACGACCGAACGAACTAGAGATGAGCTGAATAGAGGAAGGAAGACGGCTGGCCTGGCTGATTTTTCAGTCACGTTGCTGCTGTCGAGGGCTAGTAGAACGAAGAAGATGAAGAGGAAAACAGAGGAATGAGAAATAAGAAGAAGCTTACTGCCAATGCTCTGTTGGAAATGCATGAACGGGCAGTTGCAGTGTTACAGTTGTTGTGGTTGGTGGTGCTACTGTTATGGCTGCCGAACGAGGAAGAGGAAATAGAGCAATGCTCTGTTTTGTGATGCCTGCTACTGCTGCTAACCGAGGAAGAGGAACAAGGTGCAGGCTGCTCTGTTGTGTGAGGTGTAACACCTCGCAATTACGTGGACGCGTAAACGTCGCAAGACGAATGTGAAATAAAATATTATTTTGTAAAAAAAAGAAAATTTAAAATAAAATAATAAAAAATAAAAATAATAATAATAATAAATAAATAAACAAGTTAAAACTTTATTTTATTTAAATCTATGTAGTAATTATATATAAAAAAATTAAACTTTGAAAAATAAATTATTTTATAGCTTATTTATACGAGCGTGACGACACGAATGATTCTAAATTGAAAACGTGGCGACGCAAAAGAAGCGAAAATAAAAAATAGATTATTCGATCGAAATCAATAAATGAATAAATGAAATGATGAAACTTAGGTATTTGAAAAAAATGAAATTAAACATTAAATTAATTCTCGATTGAAAAAATTATTATTGGAAAATAAAATTTAACAGCAAATTACTTCGTGTTTGACGAGATTAATAGTAGGGGATATGGCAAATGAAAGAGAATTGGCTGATCATATACATGGTTAAGTGAGTATATGGGGCAGTTTGCATATAGAAAGAAATGGGTGATGGAGTGAATAAGTGGCACGTGATGGAGCAATTGCAATTCCATCTTTTATCTTGATCTCACTTCTAGAAACCATGAACTAAGGGACGAAAAAAAAACACAGGAATGAACGAAATTGGAAGAACAATCCAAATAATTTTGGAAGTTGATCGAATGAGGAAGAATGGAAACTTTCAGAAGAATTTGGAAATCGGAAGAAAGTTGAGGAAGAACACGTGATGTGGGAATTTGAATGGCTGGTTTGGACGATGAAAAGGGAAGAACAAAGAACGAAGAGAAAAGTGCAGAAAAATTTTCGGACTTATGTGTGTGCTGTTGGACCGTGAAGGAGAAGAAATGAACTTGATTTTTGGGTGATTCAAATCTGGGTTTTCTTTGATGGCCAAAATGAAGAAGATGACCAAAAGGTGAGGTGGACCGTGATTCAAAGAAGAGGGTTGCAACTGGTTTGTGATTTGGGAATGGATTTTCTGGTTTTGATGGTCGAGATGAAGGATGAAGAAGAATGAGGAAGATGGAATAGAGAACGAAAGGGGGAAGTCCGAATCTGAAAGTGGTAGTGTTGCTGGTTCGTGATTGAGCTGGAAATCAAGTGAAGGCTAACAAAAATTTGGGTTTGAAACCAAAAATTAGAGGAAAGAAGTGGGTTAAAGGTTAGGGCCGAAAATAGCTTTGGTTTGGGTTTGTTTGCTACAACGAAGAAAGGAGAAAACTGAATTTCAGATTCAAACTTTCAAGTGGGCTTTCAGCAAAATATAGAAGAAGCAAGCAGCTGAAATTTTGGGTTCAATTTCTAGTTTTCGGTGGTGAAAAACAGGGGAGTTGATGCACAATTTTGGGTTAAATTTCGGATTTAAATCTTGGTGTGTGTGATTTTTCTGGTTCATGCCGTGATGAACAAAAAAAAAAAAAAAACTTGGATGATTGATTTTCTGGTTTCTGGTGTATTAGCTCTTATGATTGGGGATTTAGGTTTCGTGATAGTGGTTGATCGTGAAGAACGATGAAGAACAATGAAAGATTTGGGATTTTTCTGATGTGCTAACTTTGAGGTATATGTTGCTGGAAATCAACTGTGCTGGCCATGGATCGAAACAGGGAAAGATGAACTTGATTTTTGGAAATGGATCTGTGGGGTTGTGAAGACCGTGAAGTGTGAAGTGGAGTTTTCTTCAGATTTTGTGATTTTGGATTAGTGTTTGATTTTAGTTTCTTGTTTTGGCCGGATGGAGGTGGTTGAACATGAATTGAATTGCTTGACGGCGAAGTGATTACGTTTGTGTGTGAGTTCGTCCTTGGCGTCATTTCCGCGAAAAAGACAACGCAAGGTAAAATTTGAATTTTTAGTTTTTAGATAATATAAAAATTTATTTTTAAATGATTTAAATACAAAAACAAAATGAAATTTGAAATTAAACCTTATTGGGTATTTAGTGGAAACATCATTTTGGATGTTAGTGGATGGAGAATAAACATTGGAATAGGCATATGGAGGAATATTAATTTATAGGAATTCAGAGTTTTGAAATAAAACTCTAAGCACTAGAACAAAACATAGGTCATCTAGAAGTCTTATTTTGTTCGTAATTATTTCATGAATGATTTAATTACAACATAAAGGCTAAGAAATTGAAGAATACTTAATTAACAAGTACATGAGGTGATTACTAAAATCACTTTGATTAGTTAAAAGGATAACTAAATTATAAAGAGTAAAACTAGTGTGAGACCTTAGTTAAGAAATTATCATAAAATAATTACTATTACAGATCGATTTTCTTAGGATGATCGATTGATCATTCGCAAAGAAGAGAAAGCCCTGAAGAATCGGCAAGTTCAGGTGGGCATGATTTTCTCTCTCTCATGTATTATGCGGATTTAAAATTCAAGACATTTGGTTGAATAGATCGTAGGTTGTTAATGTTTTGAAAATGGTTGATTTGAATTGTTGGTATTGTTGAATAGTGCATGATAATTGGTTTCTAAGTCTTGGCATGCTAGAATGTGAAATTGTGTTTTCAGATTTTATCGTTTGATTAATTATCGTACCCTGTTAATGCCTAGCATTAGTGTATATTGTTTTGCCACGATATGTATGATGCCTTAATGTGATTGAATTGACTGGAATAAACTAAAAGAAGACGAAGGTTTATTAAGAATCCACGTATCGGTACGATTGACGAGCCTGAAGTGGATCGAAGTGGCATCTCTTACATGTTACCATTTGAGATTGACGAGCAACAAGGCGGATCGTAGGTATTCCCACCCTGAGCTGCCTGCGACAGCTCGAAGTCTTTGAAAGACAGTACGAGTCTAGATAAGTACCCTCTCTTGGATTGTGATACTGAGATATGATTGATTTTAGATGGTACCACCTGAGGCCTCTATGATTATGACTGGATTTGATCATAGGGAATACCGAAAGGCATCTCAACCCTCTTCCGGTCTTAGACTCAGACTAAAACCAAATAAATGTTTGAAACGCTTAATGTTTGAAAGTGCTTGCAATGTTTTGGATTGAGTCTGTATAATACCTGTGATGTGTAGAATTGATTCACTGGACTTTCGAGCTCACCCATTATATTTTTCAAATACACTTGGATGTAGGATCTATTGACCACGTCAGAAGACCCGCACTCTGATATGGACACCTCATGGGGAGGTCGTCCGGGATAGGATACTTGGAGGTTAAGTTCTTATGTAATTTGTTGGATTATTTAATGTATTTACGTTGGTTTTAATTTAATCGTTTTATCTTTAAATAACTTTACTGGTTTTATGATTTTGGTTTGAATGATCAATTTCACGTGGTTCCGCTGCATTATTGATAAATTATGTTGATTTATCCCGTTAACATTTTTGAACCCTTTCGATTTGACAAATGATTATCAAAATATTGACTTAAGAACAAATATAAGTTGAACTGTATTTTGAAGAAAATGATTTTTGACAGAAAAGAATTTTAGTAGCATCTCGATTTTCATCGGATGACGATCCACATGTGACATAACACGTGAATAGAGGTCCAGTCAAAAATTGGGGTGTTACAGGAGGACGCTCGGTAGCTGCTGCTGCTTCGAGCTGTTGGTGTGGCTATGATTTTGGATTGGACAACGATTTGGGCAGCTGAGTTCTGGACGAAGAAGAAGGTGACTTGTGGTGGTTTGCAACAAACTGCTGGTGCGGTCCGTGGAAGTGGAAGAAGCAAATTTTGAATTTTGAGGATGCAAACTAGAACGAACAAAAGAAGAAGGATTGGATCTTTGGGGGTGTCGAAGAGGAAAGCAAGACTCAATTTCCTATTGGTGCTTGTTCGGCTTGGAATGAAAACAAAAGGAGAAAACTAAGACTTGGTTTTATGAAAGATTCCTGGTCAGTTTCAAATTTGAGTTGGAAATTTTACTCTTGATTTGGGCATTTCCAGATTTGTAGTGATTTAATTTTCTAGTGATGTGCGAATTGAATCCGTGAAGATGATGATCGAACAAGAAGATTGGATTTATCGTTGGTGTCGTTCGCGCAAAGAGGAAGATGCGAGGTAAAAATTTGGACTTTTAATTTTAGATAGTTTGAAATTTATCTTGAAATGATTTTATATGCGAAAACAAAATGAAATTAGCAATTTGGAAACTAGATGCAAATAGAAAATATTATAATCTTTTTATTTAAATAAAAATTAATTAAAGCAATTACATAAGTTATTTTAGAAAATTTATTTAATAATTCAAATCAAATAAATTTAATATTAGATTTTTTTATTAATTATTGAACATGAGTATTAATTATTGTAATAAAAAATTAAATTAATTAATCTGATAAATTATGATTGGAAAATTAGTTTTGTAACACATTAATAGTTTTAATTAATATTAGAAGTTAAAATTTAATTATTCAAATTAGTTGAAAACAGGAAACATAAACCTTTAGAAGTACAAAATTTTTATAAGAAAAGAATAAAATTTTAGGCCCTGAAACTAAATTTATAACATTTAGAAGTCTTATTTTATTCGTAATTAATTAATTTATGATATGAATAGAATTATTTAAAATTGTGGAGATTCGAATGTTAGAAACCTAAATTTTTAGAAGCTAGAAGTAAATAATAAATATTAGAATTTCTTATGCAAGTAGAAATTTATTAAATCAATTAAAAGAAAGTATTGAGATGAGACTATTTTAAATTGAAACTTAGAATTTAAGAAATTCATAAATTAGATTTAACATCTTGAAGATGAATAATTTATTTTAAAAGAGGAACTTAGAGAAGTTTAAGTGATAACATAACATTTTAAAGCTTAGTTCAAATTAGACATAAAAATCTTATTTATGCGAAATAAGATTCATTGAGCATAAGTTTTTTATTTTTAGAACCTAATTTAAGTTTTAATATTTTTAAATAAATTGTTCAGATCTAAATAAACTTCTTTAGAAATGAATAAATCTTAGAAGTGTAGAAATTAATTATTAAAGTTTTTAATAACGGATTAAGAAATTCGAAAGAAAAAAACTTAGAAAGAGTTTTATTATATGAAATTCCAAAAAGGTAGTGATAACTCAAAATTTGTGGAAGTTGATATTTAAACCTTATAATTAATTTAGAGACTATTTAAGTTTGAGAATGTCGTAGACTAGATTTAATATAGAATAGAAACTGAGAAGATTGTTATTCATTTCTAAATTTCAGTTTTGATAATGCGATAGTGTCGGATTGTTCAGGGGAAGGCAAGGTCGCCTTGAGGAACGACAGAATCAGGTGGGCGTGACTTCCTTGTTCACTTGTATTATACAGATTTAAGATTCAAAACATTTGATTGAATTGAAATTGTTTGACTTCCTTGAATGATATATAATGTGTGATGAACTATTTAATCCATATATAATTAGTTATGACCTGATTTGCACTTAGATTTACTCAATTATGACATGTATGACTAAGCAATTGTGTATTTAGATTCCATTGTTCATTTATGCACCTTATCATGTGAATTTGCAAGTATGGTTCGGATCATATGTTCTAGTGAAATTGTATGATGATTGATGTGATTAAAATCATTTGTAAAACAAAAATATAAGACAATGGTTTATTAAGAATCCACGTACCGGTACGATTGACGAGCCACAAGGCGGATCGTAGGTATTCCCACCCTGAGCTGCCTGCGATAGCTCGAAGTCTTTGAGAGACAGTACAAATCTAGATAAGTACCCTCTTTTGGATTGCGATACTGAGATATAATTGATTTTAGATGGTACCACATGAGGCCTCTATGATTGTGATTAGATTGGATTACAGAGAATACCGAGAGGTATCTCAATCTTCTTCTGGTTTTGACTTTTACCAAGATTAAATGAATGTGTGAAACACCTAATATTCGAAAGTGTTTGTAATGTTTTGGATTGAGTCTGTATAATGCATGTGATGTGTAGGTTCAATCCACTGGACTTTCGAGCTCACCCATTATATTTTTCAGGTACACTTGGACGTAGAGTTTGCTGACTTACTTCAGAAGACCTGCAATCTGAATTGGACACCTCATGGGGAGGTCGTCCGGGATAGGTGACTTGAAAGTCATATTTTATGTATTTTTGCTAGATTGTTTAATATATTTTCGTTAGTTTTAACTCTACTGTTTTATCTTTAAATAATCCTACTTGTTTAACGATTTTGGGTTAACTAAATAGTTTTAAAAAGTATTTCTCCTGCTTTACTTATGACTTATTTGAAAGAATTATTATGATTTTCTATCTTGCACATGATGTCTTTATAGACTTTAACTTGAGAACTAAAGAGTATGAACTGAACTTTGAAGAAAAAGTTTTGAACAGAACGAAACTTAACGTAGCATCTCGATTTTCATCGGATGACGATCCACACGTGACATAACACGTGAATGGAGGTCCGGTCGAAAATTGGGGTGTCACACTGCATAATGTTATTGCTCATGCATTCATGGCACATGTTTCCAAATTGTGGAATGCTTGTTTTAAGTTGTGAATTAGACTGCATTACTCACTAAGCCGTCGTGGACAATTATGCTCACTACTCTAACTTTCCAGGTTCTTCAGCCACGGATAAGGGCAAGGGAGTGGTCATCGCGTAGAGCCGCACTTTCTTACTCTTTTTGATAGGTTTTCTTCGTATTTTGTTTTTCTATTTCATGTTTCGAGGGTTAGAAACCACATATAGGGGTGAGGAAAGCTTGTATATAATGGATTAGTTACTCCCGTTACTACACATGTTTAATGACCCATTTTGATAAATATCAAGTTTTACTAGTATTTGTGTGTTAAATTTCTTCTGCATTTTCCATGATTACTCTGATAGTGTGTGGTGTGGTGTTGAAAGACGAGGCTTAATTGTGTTTAGGCAAGCTCGCTTGTGGGCAGGGTTGTCAGGATATTGTGCCAGTCGGTATGCCCTTCGCCCTAGGGAAGGGGTTCTTGACATATCTTGCTTTTAACTTGTGGCCCAAACATCTCCAACGCCGTCATCTATATATAAATAATGTTTTCGTAATCCTTTGGTTTGCAATTCTCCAACTCAACCTCATGTACCCACTTTCTAAATAAATAAATTTTTATTTTGCAATCCTCTCCACTGAAACCCATTGAAGTGACATTTGTTTTATTTGTTTATTTATTTATTTTCACTACACCACCCATATATAGGTATGTATACATACTAATTATTTATAATTCTATAATAATAATAATAATAATAATAATAATAATAATAATAACATTACTATTATTACTATAATTATTATTACTATTAAATCACTCAAATTATTTATTTATTTATTTATTTATTAACTTTTCAATCTTCTTTATGAATTGCATTTTTTTACGTGACATTATTTATATATATATGTACGTGTATAATACATGTTTATATACACATACATCATATTCACGTGTCATAAAAATTCGGGTTGATACAATCTCCTCAACTTAAAAAATTTCGTCTTTGAAATTTAAAAGAAGAAGAATGTATCTCAAGTAGTGAAAAGATCTGGGAACTGCTCCCACATCATATCTTCACACTCTCAGGTTTGCTCCTCATTATCATAAAATTTTCATTTGACTCTAATGAGAGGAATTTCTTTATTTCTCAATTTTCGTATTTTCTTATCAACTATTTGTATAGGTTTTTTTTTTCATAACTAGTATCCTCGCCAACTTGTAACTGAGTCAAATCTAAAACATGTGTCGGATCCGGGTAATATTTGCACAACATAGACACATGAAACACATTATGAACACCGGCTAACTGAGGTGGTAAAGCAAGCTTGTAAGCTAATGGACCAACTCTTTTTAGAATCTCAAATGGCCCTACAAAACATGGAGCTAATTTTTCCTTCACCCCAAATCTCATCTGACCCTTCTGTGGTGAAACCTTCAACAAGACCTAATCACCAACTACAAACTCTAATGGTCTCTGTTGGTTATCAAAATAGTTTTTCTGGCGATCTTGAGCTACTTTAAGTTTCTGCCTAACCTGCTTAATCTTCTCTGTGTAATCTGCAATAACCTCAAGCCCCAGCAATTGTGATTTTCCAACTTCGTACCAACACATTAGAGATCTACAAGGTTTACCATAAAGAACTTCAAATGGTGTCATACCAATGCTATCTTGATAATTGTTATTATAAGCAAACGCACACAAATATAGATAGTCATTCCAGTTTTCACCAAACTCCAAAATTCAAACCCTAAGCGTGTCCTCAAGCATCTAAATAATTTATTCAGATTGTCCATCGAATTGAGGATGAAATGCAGTATTGAGATAAATATGGGTCCCTAACCGAGTCTGCAATGACTGTCAGAACCTTGAAGTAAACTTCAAATCTCAATCTAACACAATAGCTACAAGTACCCCAACAGTCTCACTATCCCTCGCATATACACTTACTCAGCTTGCTCACTGAGTTCTTGATGTTTACTGGAAGAAAATGGCAGATTTTGTTAACCTATCAACAATTAAACCAACGATAAAATTCATCGTGATATGCTTCCACTTCCATTTTTGGAATGGATAATGTTTACTTCTGCCCTCCAGACCTCTGGTGTTCAGCCTTTACTTACTGACACACTCCACATTTCTAAACATATTCAGCTATATCATTTTTCATTCCATGCCACCAAACAATTTTTTTATATAATGGTACATCTTGGTCGTTCCTAGATGAATAGTATACTGTGATATGTGTGCATCCAGGAATAATTCAGCCCTAAGTTCTCGGTGAATTGGTACCCATATCCTCCCTTGGAATCGTAAAAGATCATCAGAATCTCGATGCCAATCATTACGATTAGAACTATTAGCCCAAGAATCATACATCCCAAAATTTGGATCATGTTGTTGTAATTCCTTAATTCTTTGACTTTGAGCATTTGTCAACCTCATATGTATTTGAGCGCATATACCCAATGAAAAATCAACAGAAAATGTACTCATGATTGTAGCCCGTTCTAACATCTGCCATTCATGAGTAATTTGACAAACCACAATTCCAACTTCAGTCTGTTTCCTGCTCAATGCATTAGCAATGACATTAGCTTTTCCAGGGTGATACTCAAGATTAAAATCATAATCCTTAAGAAATTTTCTAACCATCTACATTGCCTCATATTCAACTCTTTTTGATCAAACAAGTACTTCAAACTTTCATGATTAGAATATAATGTAAGCTTCTCACCATAGAGATAATGTTGCCAGATCTTCAAAGCCAACACCACTGCAGCCAATTCCAAATCATGTACTAGGTAATTTTTCTCATACACTTTAATTGCCTAGATGCATAAGCTATTACTCTACCTTCTTGCATCAAAACACACCCCAAACTTGCATGTGATGCATCAGTGTAAATGACTAGTTCCTTCCCAAGCTCTAGAAGTACTAGTACATGTGTAGTAGTCAGCTTTCTCTTTAAAGCAATAAAAGCTTCTTCACATTCCTTAGTCCACACAAAAGCCACAGTTTTTTAAGTTAGCCTAGTCAGTGGAGCAGCTAATTTAGAAAAACCCTCCATAAATTTCCTTGAATATCCAACTAAACCTAGAAAACTTTAAATTTCAATCACTGTGGTTGGTCTTGGCCAGTTGATAATAACCTCAACCTTTGAAGAATTTACAGAGACACCCTCTGCACTTACCACATGACCTAAAAACTTCACTTCATTTTTCTAAAACTCACATTTATTAAACTTTGCATATAATTTGTGCTTTCTCAGGGTTTATAAAGTAGTCTTGAGATGTTCATGTTCCTCCTAAGTTTTGGAATAAATTAGAATATCATCAATGAAGATAATGATGAAGTGATCAAGATATGGTTTGAACACCCTTTGCATTAAATCCATAAACACAGTAGGTGCATTGGTTAATCCAAATGGCATAGCCAGAAATTCATAATGTCCATACCTTGTTCGAAAAGCTATCTTGTGAATATTCTCTTCTCTAATCCTCAACTGATGATACTGCGATCTCAAATCAATCTTTGATAAATATTTGGCTCCAATTAGCTGATCAAATAAATCATCAATTCGAGGAAGTGAATATTTGTTTTTTGTAGTCACCCTGTTCAATTGATGATAGTCCATACACAACCATAGACTCCCAACTTTTTTTTCTTCACAAACAATACCGGTGCTCCCCAAGGTGACATACTTAGGGCAATAAACCCTTTACTCAACAATTCTTCAAGTTGCACCTTAAGTTCTTGTAACTCCTTTGCAGCCATACGATAAGGTGGAATAGAGATGGGTTTAGTTCCAGGCATCAACTCAATAATAAAATCAATCTCCCTTCTAGGAGGTATTCTAGGTAAGTCTTTAGGAAATACATCTAGAAATTCATTTACCACAGGAATTTCTGACAATTGAATCTCCCGTTCCTTTTCATCTACTGTCTTTATGCCAGCTAACCATTATGCTTCCTCATTAGTAATTAATCAACCTCAAGTGGGAGTTTTCAAGGTATCTGTGCCTCTATAGACAAAAGAAGGTTGTCCTAGAATTAGAAAAAACTACTCTCTTGGCAAAACAATCAAGATAAGCATGATAAGCTGCAAGCTAATCCATAACTAGTATGACATCAAACTCCAAGAACTCTAGCACCCTTAAATCAACACACATTTCATATCCTTTATATTTAACAACACATTTCTCATATATCATATTAGGATAAATTCTTTCTCCAGCAACTATACTCAATATCAAGGGTGTACTAGTTCTAATAGGAGTAAGTTTCAATCTATCTACTATGCTACCAGAAATAAATGATAATGTGGATCCATAATGTCCTTGCCTCCTTTTTTTTAGATCTACTCATTCATAAAAGAAAAGAATTGCATTAAATAACACCAACAACTTTATAACCTAGATTTAACTAGCCACACAAAACCAACATAATAATATATAAGTCTATTCTCCTTCCTAAGGCCTGTAAACCTAAGTCTCTGATACCAATAAGGTAGTGACGGGGCCTGCCATGATAATACTATCTCCATTTTGACACGTTAGATGAACTCTGAAGGTGTATTGGGTTTTGTTCCACACAAGGACTTATTGTCGTCGCATTGGTGAATGCATCGTTGCAATGAGATACTCACCCCGCACTTATTAGCTTAGGACCATTCCAGTACATAGTTGATGTGGGACTCACACCTCTAGTACCCCCGGAGTGGTTCTAATACCATTATTGTTGTTACGGATCATAGGCTCTAATACCACTATTATTGCGACCCCTTCTCAGGTGACGTCATGATCGGCACAAAATTACGAAACATGTCAGAACCCTGACATGTCAGAAAACCCCGTAAGCCTTCCCAACCAAATCACCCAATTTCTTGAAAATTTTGACAGAGTTTCCTCTAAAAATATAACATGTCACAAATTTTAAATCACTTGATAATCACAATCAATATACAAAACCACATATTTTTTCATCCAGATAACCATACATCCACAAAATCTAAAATTTGTTCTGATAATACATTCAGATGATAACACGTTTATATACATCTCCCAAAAATAGTAATTTGGCTAATTATCACAAGTACAACATGCTATTAACTTCAAAAGAAAATTAATACTGATATCACATTATCCCTCTACATTTCCTGTCAGAACCAGGAGAAAATGTGTAACACCCCGCCTCCCGAGTCCCATCTTCCACATCATCTAACGGTTCAATTCTATTTGATCAAAATCTTGGGATGCCCGGGAGACGGGCTTGTGCTACATTTTCTTCTTCTTAGACCCAAATGCATTAGGGTTCTTGTGTACATTAGTCTATGTACAAAATAACATCATAATAAAGTAGATTCTTCATTTGATCATTTAACAATTTCTGGTACAACATTCCATTACAACGAAAAATAAATTGAAAACTGAAAATACAAGAGTTCACTTGGGCCTATTTGCCCTACATTAAATTAAATAAAAACTTTCTAAGAAACAATCTCCTCGCAGGCCTGATCAATTTCCTGTTGTGAAA
>JAJIYU010003699.1:0-26011 GCA_030144865.1 Tinospora cordifolia
TCATTGTTTCTTTTTATCAAATCAATCAAATGATTTGATTAATTGTGTTTTGTGATAGCAAGCCGGAGCTCCTCAAGGTGCTCTGAATCAGATTCAAGGAGATTCTTCTAAATCTTCCTCACCATCACATCCTGTTGGGGGTATTTTCCAAATTCTGTTTTCTAGTTGATTAAATTTGGATTGAGAGAGATACTTAAGAAATACATAACTACATAATATAAAATGCAGAGTTAGAGTGAATGAAAAGGCTCATTTGAATTTCGTTGAGTTTCATAATAAGAATTCTGAGATTCCCATATTCGTAAATAGGACTTAGCTGGAGAAACAAAGAACGCCCTTCGCAACTCATGCCTTTTGCTTGTGTAATAATCTATGTTATGTACATTTACTATTTTGCAGAAGAAGACACGGCGTCGCCACCATTGAAATCATCTTCAGTTCAGAGTCAGTTCTCAGAAGCAGTAAATTCAGTTGCAGACTATGGCGCTCCGGTTGAACCAGATGGTATAATATTCTGCCTTGTTCATTTCAAGAACTCCTTTGTATGTTCTCTGTATGGG
Organism: Tinospora cordifolia; assembly: GCA_030144865.1. Classification (NCBI taxonomy): domain Eukaryota; kingdom Viridiplantae; phylum Streptophyta; class Magnoliopsida; order Ranunculales; family Menispermaceae; genus Tinospora; species Tinospora cordifolia. Next base: position 561 of record JAJIYU010003699.1, read on the forward strand.
AATAGGAAACATATAGTATTGAAGCCTTCCTAGTATGCGCTGTTGGTACTGCTTAATCTAGCTCTTTTTTCAGGTGTTCCAGCTTCAAGGCATGGCTCATCAGAGGCACCTTTGCTTGCGTCCTACACTAGCACCCCGAAACTTACGCCCCCAGGTTCCCCACCAAGCTTTTCTGCCACAGTTTCACCAATGTCATCTAAACCAGCCTCGCCACCGAGACGCCATTCAATTTCATTTTCTACTTCTCGGGGAATGTTTGATGATAGGTCTTCAGTATTTTCATCTGAGCCATCGAGTCGTCACGGCTCAATATCAAGCTCATCTGACATTGGATCTCAATCAGGTGACCTCTGAAATTTGCAAGGCAGTGACAGTGAAAGATGACAAACATTTGTTCTTGGTTTCTTTTTATATACCATATACCATTTGAGCTAATCTAATATTTCTCTAATGTTTAAGGTCGGGCTCGAGTTGATGGGAAAGAGTTCTTTCGCCAAGTCAGGTACATTAATAACTTTGAAACCTCTACATTATGATCACCATTGATGATGGTGATGGATTACAACTACGAAATCTGATGTCTATTTGTTTGTCAGGACCCGCTTGTCCTACGAGCAGTTTGGTGCATTCCTGGCGAATGTCAAGGAATTGAACTCGCACAAACGATCTAGAGAGGTATAAAAGTGTTGATATTTTTGTCTTCCTTGCCTTCTTAATGGAATTCAAATGAATCTTTCTTGGTTAAGGGCGTTTACCGGATCATTTACAGGAGACTTTGCGGAAGGCTGACGAGATTTTTGGTCCCGAAAATAAGGATCTTTACGCCATATTCGAAGGGTTGATCAACAGGAATGTCCATTAAAAGGAATGGCAATCCAAGAACTTGAGGAAAACTATTTCAGTGTTAGAATCAATAGATAAATGAAACTGAGAATTGCTCGATGGTTCTGTGTATAAAATCTTCCTTTCATGTATTAATGTAAATCTATCTTTGATTATTTACAAATTACAAAAAATGTCAGATTTTTAAATATACGACTTTTTTACTTTATTATACAAATACCGTATATTATTAAATAATATCACAAACCTGTTCCACCTTCTGTTCTGGTTTTCTGACGTTTCAACAACAGCCACTGCGAGATCATCGACGCGAAGGCAAGCGATTGGAGCAGCAAAACGAGGCTCAACGACTATCAGCAATTGGGGCCACAATAACGGCATCAGAAACACTAAAAGATGAAAGAAGAAGAAGAAGAAGCAGCAACATGGCATAGCAGTGGAGACAACAGAGACGCAACAAAATGAGGTTCAGTAGTGGCAATCGCTGGTTGGGGCTACAGTAATGGCAAGCATCTCTCAGAAATCTGGATTCAGTTTCTTTTCGTTCTTCACCTCTGCAACCCCTTCTTAGTCACACAACTGCAAAAACCCTCGCTGCAACCACCGTTACACCGCGACGGGCTCTTCGTGCTCCATTCGATTTGATCGCCAGTCTCCACTGTTCGCCATGACCGCTGCTGATCTTCGTCGTGCCTGTGGTGTTCATAGATCTGGGCGTTCATAGATTTGGGGTGCTAGTTTTGGGTGTCGGCCGACCGTTTTGCTGCTTTGTTCACCAGCCGTTTTTCTCCGCGTTCTTCGCCGTGACTGCTGTTGATCTTCGTCGTGCCCGTGATGTTCATAGATCTAGGCATTCACAGACCTTCGCCTTGCCTGGAGAACCGTTGCAACTCGCTACCGATCTTCGCCACAACCATTGCTGATCTTCGTCGTGCCGGTGGTGTTCATAGATCTGGGCATTCGTAGATCTTCGTCGTGCCCAGAGAACCGCTGCAACTCGCTACTGATCTTCGCCAGGACCGCTATTGATCTTCGTCGTGCTCGTGGTGTTCATAGATCTGGGCGTTCTCTGGCCAAAATGGGTCAAAGGGTGCGTTTTCTAGTGACGAGTTGCAGTGGTTCCGGCGACGAGTTGCAGCGGACATCGGCTCACACAATACATATTATACGTATTATACTAAAATTGTATCAAATTTGTTAAAATTTTGTTTATTTATTTTGTATTCAGATTATACTAAATTTACACCAACTTTAGGTATATAAAATATTTACAATGAAAAAAGTCTTGATACAACTTTTACAATTGAAGACTGAATACTAAAAATAATTTTTCTAGTATCGTATACCAGAGTTATACTAACTATATATTATTAATATTATATAAATGTTTATTAAGCTAAATGTTAAAATAATATATACATTAATACTCATTTGTATACATATGTTATTCAAAAATGACACCAACAGATCAATTTTTGACATATATTATACTGATGTTATACTAATATAATACAAGCAAAACTAATTTATGAATATATTTTTTTTATACACATGTTATACTGATGTTATTTAAAAATAATGCCAGCAGATTAATTTTTGAACATTGATATTACGTTGTATACACACATTATTCCTATGTTATATCAATATAATATTAAAAACTGCAGTTTTGAGTCTTATATCATTTTGTATACACATGTTAAATGGATGTTATTCAAAAACAATACCAACACTACAGTTCTAAATAGTAATACCATGTTATATATATACATTATTCTTATGTTATACTAATATTATACTAAAAATTGTAGTTCTGAAAACTGATATACCTCTAATTTGTGTTTAAACCATTTTTTTGATATTTTTGTTATTAAATTTTTTATTTTTGTATATGAACGAAAAAGGTGATATTTTTTTAAATATTTCTATTTTTATACAAAAATGTGTTTTTACAACATATATTTATAGATTGGGCTTACTAACTCTGAGGCTTTCAAAATACAGGCCGTACAAGGCCCATGTGCCCATTAGTTAACTTGAACAGACATATAGAATACAGGGACATAAAATTTTCCAAACAATTTAATTTAAAAAAAAAAAAAAGAGGGGGAGGTAGATAAAAATTCAAAATAATTTTTTTAATAAAAGAGAAAGAAATAAAATAAAATAAAACAAGAAAACAGAAGGATCAGAACAGTCTCATTGTGGGGCCACACCATCTAAATAGGCCCACTGGATCATTCTTGCAATAGATGATGGGACCCAGTAACAGAAATTTTGTGGGCCGAATACCAACCTAATCAATCATATTTATTAATTATTATATCCGAACATATTATTTTATTTTATTTAAAGTTTAATAAATTGTTACTAACATTTTTCGTAAGTAACGTCTCTTAGAACTTTTTGGTGGTGGTGGTGTGGTGTCTCTGAGAGAGTCACAGATTCTTCTTCTCCCAGGTTTAAGGTGCGGAAAGAAAGGCGGCAACACTGGTGCAGAGACTGACTGCTGCATTCGTCGTCACCGGAGACACGTGGCAGTTTCCCAGGTGGGCAAGGCTGTGAGGTCATGAAATGGCCTGAATCTCAGGGAAGAAGAAGAAGAAGGCGGCAATGTTGGATGGGGTTTTTCTAATATTGGGTTGTTTTTTTCTGTCTTTTTTCCTTTTTATTCCAACCCTGAAAATGATGAGAGCTCAATCTCGGGTACTAATAGAAGCAAGAAAAAAGATTTTCCGAATTGAGGGCAGAGGAATCCGGGGAAATGTGAGGAAGAAAGAGGCGTTTTGGAGCTAGGAGAAAGGAGGACGAGCTCTGTTTTTTCTGTGTTGTTGTTTGAATCATAACCTCTCTTTTTTCTTTTGGGTTTTTTTTCTTTTTTCTTTTTTTTTTTTGGTTTTTCTTTTTCGGAGGGTTTTCTGGTTTCTGGGTGTGTTTCTGTTTTGTTTGAGAAGAATCCATGATCGATTCTGGACACCCTTCTTCTTCTTCCTCTTCTTCTTGTTCTTCTTCATGGTAACTATTCTTTTTTCCTCTCTTTAAACTTTTTCGTTTTGGGTTCTGGGTTTCTCTGTTTTGCTCCTTCTTAGTTGCATTTATGTGATTTATGTTTCTACCGAATGATTGATTTATTACTTTGTTTTGTTCTTGATTATGTTGCTTTGTTTGCATCTGGTTTTAGTTTCCCTGTTGTGGGTAGTTGGTGTTTCGATGTTATTCTTGTTTCCCTGTGGGCATTTGGTTATGATTTTGATCAAATTTTATCAAGAATGTGGTTAGAAAAAATGAAATGTTACTGTTTTGCTATGGGTTCTTCTTCTTTAGGTATGTGATTCCAGAGCTGAACTTTAATGATTTTGAGCTTGTATCTCTCCATCCTTTGAATAGTTATGTTACTTAAGCATGATCAAACCTGAAGCTTTTACTTTGCTAATATAGATCAAACCAGAAGCTTATAACAGAGAAACTTTATGTAGTATTGGTACTTTTTTCCAACATTCTGAATGTAGAAGCCGTCATTGTTTTAAGTTTTCTGCACAATGTGACGAACCATCATCAATTTTAATTGGGACACCGACTGGACTGAAACCTCTCCAATGTGGCCGTCACGATCATCAAACTCACAATGAACTCATTAACAACATTCCAGATTTTTATTTTTTATTTTTTAATTTGGAAAGATTTGTGTGCTTCATATGCAACACATGACGAAGTTCTCATTTGCAAGAAATGTTTTTGCACTTTCTTAGCTAGTCGCCTTGTTCTTCCGTTGAATTCCTACCAATCTTCGGTTATTCTTGGCATGAAATCAATTCCCACTTTTTAAGGTACATTTTGTTGCGGGAATTCTCCGTCTTTAGAAAAGGAGATGCAGAAAAGTTGTTACGTGGATCTCTGTTTAGAAGAAAATGCTCAACAAAGGTAGAAAATGTAAGATTCAGCAAACCAGATGAACAAATTAGTTAATGCGATCACATAGGCAAGGATGATTCCATACGTGTGTCCCTATACTCTATAGATGAGAAAGCATGAGCTAACGCTCTATACTGATAACATCATAACTAAAAATGTTGCTCTTGAGCTACATTGAGAATGGCACCATGTTTACACACTTGTTTGTGTGAAAATATAGAAAGAAAATGCAACTAGAAGCATGGCAATTGAATGCAGTAATGAAGGAAACGTAACATTTGCGCAAAAAGAGAGTTCCTCGTTCTTTTTGTTAATTGCTTTTTTCCACCTCCAACTTTGTGTTTGCTTTTCATCTTTGAATTGCTGACGCTTTAGTTTATTTGTGAATTTTCTTGGTTCTATTCTATTCATGTTTTGTCCATGGATTTCTCTTGTTCTGTTCCTTCCTTCACCTATGGACCGCGTGCTATTGGGTGTTTCCTTGCTGCAAAAGTGGTAAAAGCTCTGGTTACATCACCGGAGAAACTGAAAATGAAGAGGGTGCTTTAATTATTGATAATAATCGTGGGATCCTCTTTGCAATCTCCCTTTCTGCTCGAGGTAAAGGCCTCCAACTTTCTTTTGCCATTGTGTTATCTCATATATTTTTCATTTGTGCGGAGTTCATGATGCAGCAATCTGCTTTTTTTTAAAGATTTGAGTAATTTAGAGATGAAGGAAGAGAGACCAGACAAGTCATCTCCTAGGGGAGTGCTTGAGGTCTGCATAAGGAGCTCGGAATCTGAAACAGAATCTTCCAAGGCCAGCACTTCAGATTCTGAATCTAGATCAAATCTTAAGCTCACTTCTCACTGGCGCGGCTTCTTACATTTACTGAAAGGGGGACCAATAAAACACTTGCCCACTTTTCCTTCTGTTAAAGTTCTCAAGTTCCCAAGAAGAAGCAGCAGAAGCCTCACCGAGAGCCCTGCCTCATCATTAAATCAACCTGAAGACACTGAGATATATTATTTCAAGACATCGTGGAAGAACTTCTCGCTTTCTGAGCTAAAAACTGCCACTAGAAATTTCAGTCCTGGTTTGTAATTTATTCTTCTCAAAACAACATTTGCATTTCCTCCCTAAGTCCAAAAAGCCTAAGCATTTGGAAAGGAAAAAAAAAAATATATATATATATATATATATGTTTTTTTCTTTATTCTAAATTGTGTTTTTGTTTTTTCATTGCAGAAAAAATAATTGGAAAGGGCGGTTATGCTGAAGTTTACAAGGGTTGTTTGGAAAATGGACAGCTTGTAGCAATTAAGCGACTGACCCGAGGAACATCAGAGGATAGAAGCAAGGATTTTCTGTCTGAGCTTGGGATTATAGTGCATGCTGATCATCCTAACATTGCCAAGTTGATCGGATATGGAGTTGATGGAGGAATGCACCTTGTTCTTCAATTGTCTCACCACGGAAGCTTAGCTTCTTTACTTCATGGTTCGTTTGTCTAGTTTTATCTTTGTTTTTATATTTGTTTCTGTTAATTTCTTTGGATAGTTTAACTTTGGTTCTCTAGGTTCAAAGGAGGGCTTGAAATGGAGTATTAGGTACAAAGTTGCAGTAGGAACGGCAGAGGGTCTTCAATATCTTCATGAAAGTTGCCAAAGGCGAATAATCCACCGAGATATCAAACCTGCTAATATCTTGCTCTCAGAGGATTTTGATGCTCAGGTACCATTCATTTTCATCGTACTGATCAAATAGTTATACTTGATCTTGTTATTCAAACATAAATATAAAAAATTCAGATAATTTTGTGAAGGATTTTCATCAAATCTTATCATTATGACACATAACATTTTCGGGTTCAGATTTGTGATTTCGGGCTTGCAAAGTGGCTGCCCAAACAATGGACTCACCATACTGCACCGATTTTTGAAGGAACATTCGGGTCTGTTCTCTAGGAATACCCTTATCTCTAAGTCCCATAAAAAATGAAGATTAAAAAAACTCTTCTTTTTCACTCTTTGCATGTTCCTTAATCATTTACCATCACCAGGTATCTTTCTCCTGAGTACTGCATGCATGGCATAATAGATGAAAAAACCGATGTATATGCCTTCGGGGTAGTGCTGTTAGAGCTCATAACTGGACGTCGAGCTCTGGATGAGGAACAAAACAGTCTAGTGACATGGGTAAGCCTATTTTTGTCTCACTTGAGAAGGAAAGGTATATTTGAAGATCTGAACTGTTTACATACACCGGATTCTAGGCAAAGCCTTTGCTTGAGAAGAATGCCATCCGCGAGCTTGCAGATCCATTTCTAGTTGATGCCTATGAACCTCAAGAGATGAGTCGCGTGACCTTGACTGCTCTTATGTGTGTGCAGCACTCTGCAATCCTACGCCCAAGAATGAGTCAGGTAAAATATCCTAACCTAGAAAATGTAAGTGAACAAATAAGTTTCAAACCCTAAACCCTAAGTCGAACCTTCCCAGAATCTTGCATAGGCAAGAGAGTTTTGTACATTGAGCTGCCCTTTTTTTTTGATACGGTTTTGCCGTTGGTTCAGGTGGTACAGCTTCTAAAAGGAGACGAGGCCAGTTTGGAGCGAATAAGAATGTTCCAGAGGCCGCTCCAAAGGGCCTACTCGGAAGAAATCCTAGGTGCCGAAGATTATAATGCAACAAAGAATTTGAGTGACATTGATCGACATAGGGAGATTGCTTTTGAGTTCTGAAATAAACCGATTATATCCTCGTGCACACCATGGATTAGCATCAATAAAACTGTATGTGTGATATAGTTCAAATAGATCTGTGGATACTCAGAAAAAAAAAAGGAAAAAAAAAAAAAAAAAGCTCCTGCAAATATAGAATGTCAGAAACTATAAATTATCAGATTGATTTCAAAATGAGAAGGAAACAGAATCTATTCCCCTCAAAACAATTTTGGAATAGTAATTAATGTTGCTTTCATTTCTGCCATAAATTCTGATGCTTCTTATTTTTCTTGATCTTCTCCTGTACTTAGGAACCTTTGTGCAGGAAAGCAATGCCATATGAAATTCATCCTAAGCCAAAACATAATTTCATTAACAGTAAGTTTATTTCACATTTTGAATCCTCCAAGTTATCCTACAAGAGGAGTCTTTTGAGGTCATTCCAATTCTATTGCAGCCTTTGCTGCAGGGCATGCTTTGCTTGGTGATGGTATAACAAAGCAAAAGCTTTAGGTATTATTCATATATTACAAATTAAAACACAATTTATTAATTAATTTTATCATAACATGCATACTTGATTATAGCACACTAAATAAATGTATAATACAAATAAGATACATTTAAAATGTTATTCAAATAGAACATATTCAAAATGTTCAACCTAACAAAACTTATTTACAAATTTAGTTTAACCTATTCATTGTTCATCTTAATGTAAACCTATTTTACTTCTAACATGTTTTTTAACTTATTTACAATTCATTTAACATGCATAAATTTAAATTAAGTCAAAATATAACTAAACAAAACAACATAAAATTCTATGAAGTTCTATCTCACATAATACGAAAAAGAAAATATATCTCATAATTGTCAATCAATTTTCATTCAAATTATTTTTTAAAATATTAATAAAAATGTCAAACATAAATAATTAAATAAAAATATTTCAAAGTACAAAATTTTTTAAAAAGTTATATCACCACCACATAAGTAAAAGAGTTATTAAATTAGCATATTCATTATCTTGTAATTAATTATATTAAACAAATCATCATCAAAGTTAAAAGTTATACTTTTATAACATTAACCCAAACCTATGTATGTTAAAACATAATTAAACCAATTAACTTAGTATCATATTCGAATTAACTTATTATGTCATGATACAAATTGTTATAGCTATAACTGACTACATGAACATATTTTCTTTACTAGATTCAAAACAAAATTTGAGTAAGTAAAATCATATAAAAATTAATCTAACAAAATTGAATAGTCCATCCAGTATCAACTGCCACATCAAACACTAGGTAGGCATGTGACCTAGACTGCACTAGATAAGCTCAGCAAACACAAAGAATGCACTGCATTCTGCTTAGAAATTTGATAGACAAAACAGGCTTAATCCAAAATTTAAGCACCCGAAGAGGAAAGAAAATTTGTTCTGTTAAGAGTAGAGCTTATTTCTCTCTCAAAAAGAATGTCTAATTGGGGACTTCGGTCTGTCCACCACTGGCTCTCATTGCCATATTAACATGGAACAGAGCAAACCATAGATCATCTACACTCAATTATTGATTGTCAAGTGCTTTCCTCCCACATGCATACAAATTAAGACAGAGAAACAAAAAAAAATAAAGGGGAAAAAAGGAAATCAGTTAACAACATCAACAATCAGCTTGCGAGATTTCAGAACAGACCACTTCAAGCGCCGGTAATAACCAGCTTGGAGAAGAGCCAGAGAGAGTACAAATATCCATTTGAATCCCATCTGCAAATGCAAAATTTTAAAGTTAGATGCATAACGTTCTAAAACAAAAAATACCAAAAGATGGATGATAAAGACATGAAATTTCAACTCACCAGTTTCCTCTCCTCCATTTCGGGTTCTGCTGCCCATGACAAAAAAGACACTACATCTTTCCCCATCTGTACCAACATCAGAACAAGAATTGAGTAGAACTCCATTTGAACAATAAATGCATGTCAATTGAACATTCTATTTGCTTGCTTGGAAGCTTACAAGTCCTCGTCTTCCTTACTGCATGCTATCTTGTTATATTACATGTTGTAAAATGCTCAATGGAAATATTCTCATTACCTGAGCCTCAGTTGCTGGGGTACCATCTTCATACTCAATAGCACCATCATTAAGCATCTTAGGCATGGCTATTGCCCCCCCGGGGAAGTAAGGATTGTAATACAGCCCTTCTCGAATCTGCAACAATAACAGATTGGTCTATCAATGAAACCAAGATAAATGACAGATGGTTCAATTCAGACTCCATTTGTCTCATTTGTGGGATTAGCTATTAAGCTATTTTAACACTCCTACCTAGAATGCCATACGCTTAGTAGTAGCGGATGCTCTCCACCTAAGAGGTGTTGGAATGAATGGTACCGAGCTTATTTCCCTTAAACAAGGGCGTGTATTTTAAACTTGATTATGAGGTAGACCTTTGCCACCAATAGTGTTTTTTCTTTTTTTTTTTTCAGGGTTAACTCCTGATTAATAGGCGATGCACAAATACCTGAGGATCTAAGACCAAAAGGAAAAGAAAAAGGCAAAGCTCTTCCAATTCCATGATGTTACAACAGAGAGCACTTCACATGTCCTTGACTATATATTAATCTTGTTATTTGTTTGATAATATAAGGACTCTAATTGGCATATAACATCAAGAAGTAGCAATATTGGGGCAATCAAAGTGTAATATAGAAATGAATGGAAAAGTTACGAAATTATATGAGGTCATTAACGCGTCTGAACTGTGTTGACTATTCACCAAAGGTTTTCTTGTTGAAGTATGTACTCAAAGAAAGCTTGACATACATTTGAGTTTTCAGCTACCAGGCATTCTCCTGTCATTTTTCTGTCTTTTTTTCCAACTGTTGCGATAAATACTCAAAGAATAGTGTATGTACTCAATATAGCTCAACTAGGCTTTTCCAACTGCATAATGTTGGCTACATAAATCAGCTCCCTCCTCGTTATGCAGTGAGGGCCATCTCAGCATTTTTGAAAACTTAAATCTTCATTAATTATCTTTGCTCATTTTATTTTATTATTTAGTTTCACACTTTTACTACCAAATGTTAATAGGTCACTCTTAGGAACTGATGCAGCTAAACGCCTAGGTTATACAGGTCTCTATCATTTTATCTTTTGGTATCTAATTACATATTTTGAAATTCCACCACATATTCCTCTACCTATTACATTAAGTGTATTATGGTTTTTTTTAATATTGCCCAACATTTTAGGTAACATGGGTGCCAGCCAAACAGAAATTCTATAAAAAAAATTCCTTTAATTTCAGTGAAACATGTCTATTGTAATACCTCAGGAGCATAAAAAGTAAAGCATGTGACAAGCATAAATTTTCAGTAAATGAATTTTGAAATTGATCAACTATTCAAAAGTGATTTCTCTAGCATAAATAACTAAACAGCAACACCGCCTCCCGCTTTATGTGTACTTTTTAAAAGTGATTTCAAAGCTGAAGGGTATGGATTTCAAGAAAACTCCATAAATAAATAATTCTAGCAGTAGAATCCCACCGCGTCCCGCTATACATGTACTTTCATTTGTATATTTATAAAATAAGAAGATATGCGGCACTCAAGATCTCACCAATTGTAATATTCGCAAAATAAAGAAAAAGGCAAAAAAGATTTTACCGAAACACCAGCAGGAGGATCACGATATCCAGTCAGAAGTGCAAATACATAGTTCTGACCATTGTGACGGGCCTAAAAACTCAAACAAATAGAATCAGATAACTGTAGCATGACAGATTAAATAAAGGAAAGGAATTTACACTAAACATCAGCTATTACCTTGGTAATGAGGCTAAGATCTGGAGGATATGCCCCTCCATTTGCAAACCTTGCTGCTTGTTCATTTGCATATGGCTGTGGAAAACGATCACTGAGCTTACCAGGGCGAGTGAACATTTCACCCTCATCATTAGGCCCATCAGCAACCTCAATCTCAGCAGCCATGGCTTTAGTTTCCTCTTCAGTATATGCAACACCCACAAGATCACGATAGGAAATCAAAGACATAGAGTGACAAGATGCACAAACTTGTTGGTAAACCTGATGACCACGACGGATCCTGCCCATGATTAATTAAACTATTAGTGTTATTCTAGATTTCAAATTTTAAAAGATACCATCAGAAATATGACACTACGTGTTTTTGTCCTGTGTGTTTGTTAAGCTGCAACAAAGAAATGCAACTTTGGTATTTTCATGCTCCAGATGGGCAGATAACACCTACCACTCTATTAATTTTTAAGCACATAAATGATAAGTATCAACACAAAGAGCAAAGGGACACCTCCATGGGCAACATTAACAGACATCCAGAGTAATAAAGGAAATCCATGTAATGCCAAAGTGAGAACGATAGTTTTTTATTGGTTTCTTTCAATGCTATTAAAAAGAAGAATAGGAGAACAATACATTCTTAAAGAGGGTGAGTATATCCCAATTAATAAACAAGTTGTCACTACTCAATAGTAGAAACTATTTTTTTTTGCGAAGAACAGAAAAAATTGCATTAAGCGTAAGAAAATGCTGTACAAGAAATAAAAAATTTGGAATTAAGCCAGGGTTGGAGGACAAAAAACTTGGGAGACAAAAACTTTTCAAAATTGGACACCAGCACCATAGTTGCTGAACCAAAGAGAAGACCCCAGCTAGCGGTATGTAAACAGAGCTTTCTCAAACATCTAGCACTCCTTTCATGACCTTCAAAAATATGGAAATTCTTTTTCCATCCATATAGACCAAACCACTGCAAAAAGCAACAACCGGCTAATAAGCTCTATGTCGCCAAGGAACAACTGAATCATCAACGGACCATAACATACCCCATTAGATAAAACCTTCCCAATTAAGCCTAGCCTCCCATCTCCTCCAAATGTCGCTAGAGAACTTAAAGTCTACAAATGATGACTGTACTTTGCATTACCTTCGACACCAATTTGAAGAAAGAGTTTAATTAAAGTGCCTTTGAAGGATATTTGCAGAATTCACATCATAAGCAATTGTCCATCTGAAGAATTTGGCTTTAGAAACAACATAAGCTTTCCATATAAACATGCCAAGAAGACGGTGACAACTGGGATAGAGGCACCACAAAAGGAGAGATAGCAAAGAAAAGATTTAGCAAAAGTCTCCCTTGAAGATTCTACAGGCCATAACTCTCAATCACATTTATCAAAAAGGCGAACGTTCACAAGAACATCAAGACAAGAAGATAGTTTCAAAAGCTCAAACTCGCTGAAGGCTCTACACAAAAATGAAAGCATCAAAAAGGTCCACTAATCCCAAAATGGATAAGAAATCATAAATTGGATTAGCTTTAAAAGAAAAACTATAGATGTGACGGAAAAAATTAACTACACTAAATATTCTCCCTAAATTGAACAGAAGATCCATTACCAACTTTTAGACGTGGGATGGTGGCTAACTAGGAAGGAAAAAAATAGATGAATTTCTAATGGTTAAGGTAAGTAGCTTTGGGCTTTGGGAGACGTGAGCCATCTCTGGAGTTTCTATGAATCCATGACAACTCACCACTACTTTCACCCACATAGAATTTCTTTCTTTGATAAACCTCCAGAACCATTTCCTCACCAAGGCCTTATTCCTAAGCTCCACATTCTCAATACCCAAACCTCCCTAGTCCATACCTCCTACTAACTAAGCTCCATCACACCAAGCGACCCCCTCTCTCCTTATCAAGCCCTCAAAAAAGATGGTACAAGCCAAAAGAGAAACATCCATGATATATCACACACTTCAATTCTATATGCAGCCAGATACAGATTTCAATGATGTAATATAAGTATCATGAAGCTTTTTTTTTTATTTTCTTTTACAAAGAAAATTATAAACACCTAAGACAAAAGCTAAAACTTTTCACAATTCAGAAGTACCATTTTTTTCAGTAAGTATAATATTAAACATAAAGTCTTGAACATATTCATAATTAAGACAATAAATAAAAATTACCTAAATCCTAAATTCCTAATATTTGTCTAGAGAACCGTTTAAGCAACTTGGGTTTAAAATGCTAAGGTGAACCCTAGAACCATAGTTGCAAAACAGAATTAGAAAAAATGATAATGTCGCAGGTCCCTAAATTTTTGGAAATAAACTTGGTCATACGTCATCAAAATTGTCAAGATTGGGATTCTACCTTGGATCATTTGGGGCATGGAGGATTGGATCATGAGTCGTAAGATCCTACCAAATGAAAAGTTTAAATGATATTTGTATACAAAGGTGCCCAAAAACCTTGAAATAATGCATATGAATATAAATTATGCCAAAAGTTTTTTTTGTTGTAAGTTGCCAAAGGATTACCCCTTAGGGGTTTGGCTAAAGGGGTGGTTCGCTATCCTACATACTAAGCCTTTACAAGTTTTAAATAGAGCTGGTGACGGACGGGTTAGGGTTGGGTTTGGGCCCTAACCCGCCCAAATCAGGTGGCATCAAAACACCACCCAATGCCACCCGACTTGGGCAAAGGTTGGTCATGGACATGACCCTATCTTAGGGTGGGTCAGGTCCACATGTTGTAGGGTCGACCCGATTTAAAAAAAAAAAAATGCATAAAAATGAATAATTTTTTTGCATAAAAATAAACCCTAAACCCTGAATTATTTTTCTCAGACAGTTTTAGGCTAAAACTGGTGAGCTTGAGGTGATTGGTGAGGTAAGAGAAGAGAGTCGTCGTGACTAATAGAAGAGACGTTGAGGTGAGGTTCATGTCGTGAGCCTCGAGTTAGAAGAGAAGAGAGCCATCGTGACTGGTAGAAGAGACCTTGATGTGAGGGTCATGATGTCACTCCATCATGACTAGTAGAAGAGAAGAGAAAAGATAAGAAAAAGGAGACTCCATTGGGGCCGTGAGTGGAAGTGGAGACTCCATGGGCACCGCCATGGGAGAGGAGAACAAGAGAAAATGAGAGGTAGGTTAGGGACTTAGGGTTTTCTCTTTTATGTATGGGGCTATAGGCTAAACCCAATTGCATATGAGCCTCTGAAATACTATTATTTGTGGAATTAAGGGTCGAGTCAAACCTGCCAGAGTTGGGCGTGACTAAGAACCACAACTGACTCGAATTTTTAAATTTTTTTATATTCCAACCCGATTAACCCAATGGATTTTGGATACCCAACCCATTTTGGTCAGGTAGGTTGGGTTGGGTCAGGTCGGTTTTAGGGTGGACACCCCTAGTTTTAATTAAAATTCATGTTGCAATCATAAAACCCATATGGATTTTACAACTGTGGGATTTTGTAACAATGTAGAATTTTTCAAAATTGAAAAGAAAATGAAAAAAATGAAAGAAGAAGGAAGGAGAGAGAGTGCACCAAGTCCCTTAAATTGTTGAGTTTGGTTTTTTGGTTGCTTAGTTGATTGGTTAAGTGTCTTTTAAGTTTATTTGTGTAACTATAAATAGAGCCACGAGTTTTTGGAAAGAAAAGGATCGTGCTTGGATCATGATCCTCTAGATCCTAAGGTCACAACAATATCATCAAGGCAAAAAGGCAGAACTAGACAGTAAGCCTCCATAACACAAGAAAGGATTTATGCAAATCTAAGCATACCCTAAAACGATACTTACAATTCTCTAAATAAATTTATTTATTTATTCAATATTATTTACATACACACACACACCACATATATGTATATATTAAAATAAATAATACACCATTTATTTTAATATTTAGTTGTTTTTTATTTATCTAGGATTTAACACAAAAAAGAATTAAGCCTTCAAAAAAAATTAAAAACCTCCCCAAAGGATTAAATAAAAAAAAAACACAAAGAAATAGCACCTATGAACTCAGGGGGGCTAAGCAATGCCTTGGCAACATTGGGTCATAGCTCAACATGACAATTTACTTTTTTTTTTTTTGGTTCTTCACGAAGTATACCCACACCTTTCGAGTATGAACTAGTCCTTGTTTAAAGTGGGAAGGGAATAGTAGACCTCTTTCAACAAGGACACCTACAAGAATTGAACATTGGAACTTCTATGCACGGACAACCTTGCAACTCAATCTGTTTCCATCGAGCCAACCACTCATGAACTGTTGGTAGAACAACATAGCTTTCACCCAACTACATGGGTTAGTTATATCACATATGAAAAACTTCCGCCAATCTACTCTATCAAGCAACAATATGAACTAATCCTGATTCATATTAGTTAGGTTTTCTTCTATTGTTACAGTTAATACTCTTATGTCCTCAGAACTTGTATATGTATAAAATATTAGCTTAGAAAAATTCTACAATGGAATTTAAGTACATTGATATCTCAAAATTATGACAGTTTGGAAGACACCGTGTCTGAACCACAAAACACAACTGGACACAATACATGCATTAGCACTCTTAAACATACTAAGAACACAGCAAAGATTAAATGAGGAGGGGAAAAAAAGGAGAGTGAACTTACGATGCATGGTCATATGAGCTCAGAATACCATTATGAGGCCAAGGATAGTTTGGAACTGCCAATCCATGCTCTGCCTCATCAGCAGAAGTAATTGTTGTAAAACTCAAGAGCCCAGTAACTCCAGCTCCTAGGAGTGCTAATGCTCTTAATGACTTAGAGCCAGAAGATCCATCTTGATCCTGCTTTGAAAAAATGGATGAAAATGCCGGAGAAGCCTGTGTAGGATAGTGACACGCCGCTCAGAAAAAAGATACTCATTGCATATAAATAAAGTAGATGAAAAGAACAAATGGAATGAAACCTAAACCTAATTCAACAATGGAGACCTTGTAAGCTAGGCAAAAATTTATCTATGTGCAAACAACAAACTGTTCTAACACCTATGCGGAAGCATACAGAATCATATTGTAAAACCCTGTACTAATAGAATTGATCACAATGAAGCCAATTCCAAATATTCGAACGACAGACAATATAACATTTACACAATGACAGATAGAACTGATTGTTCCTTCACTTTTTGCACCTCAGAATTTTGCAGGTTCAGCATTTCTCAAAATCTTTACAGCCCAATAAAAAATAAAAAATAGTATACAAAGTTTCAAACGACCAATCCTCTTATCTGTTTAAGATAAAATAAATAAATTTGTATAAGTAGTTTCCAGCATGTTGCATAAAAACCAGCAAATATAAGGAAAGCGCGTGCACACAGAAGTAAATCAAGCAAGTGCACTGATCTTTAGTTAAAATATCAGGGAAAAGAGAATTATTTATTCCTAATGATTGAACAGCAACGAAAACCTGATCTTTTTTAAAACCAGCAAAACAAAATGATCCTCCTTCTCCACTCGTTCCTCAACAGTGAACTCCTAGGGTTTTCCCCAACATATCCAATTCAATCATCCCTAGACCTTCCATTCAAATATCCAATCACCGATCATCTAACTTAACGGAGATCAACAACCACAGAGCCTCAGACAAAATAGAACGAAAACACCGCAAAACATCCATAAATTGAAGCGATTATTACCGTAGAATGATACTGAAACTTTCTCCTCAGCAACTGGCTAATCGATCTACCGGCAGCCATTCCAGCCGATTCTTCACTTAAAGAATTCCTACATCAAAACAAGAAGCATCAAAATGAACAAACAAGCGACTAAAATCCCACCAAAATGAACCCAAACAACAAAGATCTGAAGAATAAGAAGACAAAAAAAAAAATGGAAGAACAGATTGAGATTTCTGACCTGGTTAGATCGGCAGAGAGGAACCGCGAGCTCGAAGAGAGAATTTTTTCGGTCTCTACTTGTTAGGAAGAGCGAAGATGAGGGAGGGATTTGAGTCGCACGAGCTTGATAAGGACATTTTCGTAACTTCACATGGCAGTTTTGTGGGCCATTTGGTCATTTCCAGGTGAGTCTTTAAGAATTGTTTGGAATTAGTTCTAAGTTTGTAGCCATGCCACATAGCTAGGGTTGTGGCGAGCGTCCTCGGCCACGAGAAAGCTGCCACGTATTTATTTTTCTTTTTTATTAATATTTATAGATATTCTTAATAATTTAAATTTATACTATTAATAATGGAAAATTTTTGCATAATTATTCCAATGCAAATTAAGTTATATATAATAAGTTTCAGTTAGAAGGAATAATTTTTTATTTCTAATATATGATTATAATATTTTAAAAATTAGATACTTTAACCTTCTAAAATTTTTATTGAACTGTCAGTATGTCAAAATTATACTATTATTTATAAGTTAAATATTATATCAATATTATACTGACTATATATCAATGTTATACTATTATTTTTAAGTGAAATATTATACTAATATTATATCGACGGCATATCAATAATTGTTAATCAATACTTTTTGGTATTTTTACTATTAAGTTTCTCTTTTTTTAATATAAATAAAAATGATAATATTTTGATAATTATTCTCATTTTTGTACAAGAATGCATTTTCCCTAAAAATAACGTGTTTGATATGTATTGGAAACACTTTAAAACATATGTTCAACTAGAAAAGACTTTAACTGTTTTTTTTTTTTTTTTTTTCGTTCGAGTACTTATCAATTACAACCTTTGATAGAGGCTGAGGGTAGATTTTTAATAATTCTCAAAATAGGTTTTGTAAATTTAAGTAACATTGCTGATAATAAGGTTAAATGAAATAGACCATATATATGCTCAATTTAAATCAATATATTTCTCCCTTTTTCTGTTTATGTGGAAAAAAAAATATATACAACACTTAAAAATATTAAAGGACACTATTAAACTTGGCAAGATTTGAATTATAACAAAATGTAAACAATTTATTAATATTATTTGTTTTGAACATATAACATTATTTAATCTCAATTAATGTGTTTCAATTGTGTTAGGCATGCCACCAGCATTTATCCTGAGCAATGATCGAACTATTCATGAGATTCATAGTTGCATAACTTGTAGCTTCTTTATTTGTAGACAAAGCGGAGTCAGAATTATCTTTGCAGAAGCACAATGATAAACTAACAGTATCTAGTGAGTAACGTTTGCCCAATAAATTTCTCCAATTAATCTTAGTTTAAAATCATCATGAATATTGTGCTACTTTGAAAAAAAAAAGTTTATTTATTGGCCTCTGACTTAAAAAATGTATTATTTTAATCATATAGGTTGAGACTAGTTTTTTTTTAGGGTTTGAGCTTCTATAGATGTTTAGAAACCCTACATTAATCCAATTTTTTTAAACTAGACCATAAGCTTGTCTTGGGTTACACTCCAATTTCACTAGATCAACCAACATTTGATTAAATGCTATTGTATTCAATAATAAAACTTTAATTTTTATGATGTTGCAATGCCACGTTAAAATAAATGCGGTGTTGACGTGTTTGGTACGTTACAATATAATTAACTTAAAAAAAACTAAAAATGATTAATGTAATTATATTTTTAATATTATAAATACATTTGATTAACCGTCACTTACTATTTGATATTTTTTTAACCCCTAATTTATAATAAATTATACATTTTCTATTATATTATTTTTATGTAACTTTCAAATATACGTCCTACATTTATTTGTGAAAATACTTTTAATGGGTTGAATATTATATCAGCATGCATTTCATGTGAGATATTCACACTATCTTTAATTTTTTATAACCATTGTCATATTTATATATCGTAAATAATATTTATCACACATTATGACCGAAGACTTATATTAAAATTTGGTTATATTATAAAATTTGTATACAAACCTAAATAAAATGATCCCTCTTGTTTCTCTTTTTCAAATTTGTCTCCTTATTTTTTATTGTATAGTAATTTTTATGTAGTAATGGTATTTATCACCATTTAATGAAAAAAATAGACTTTAAAATTTAAATCATTGAATTGTAGAATTGCAGGCCTTTAACGTACGCACTCGCGGCGCTTTGTAGAGCCATTCACGACTCGACCGAATAACATTAAGAAAATCAACGGTCTCGTTGCCGCCTCAATTTGCAGCGCAGGAGCGTGCATCAGACACCAAATTCAACTCCAACTTCCTTCCAACACCTCGTTTTTCTGTGTCTTCCTCTCTCTCTCTCTCTCTCTCTGTGGAAATGTTTGAATCTGTAACTAGGGTTTCTTCATCTGCATCAATTCTCCTACTATGGATCTTGTTGCTCTTCCACGAATCTTCAAGCTCTTACTCAGATTCGCCTGGATCAGTCGTCTATCCTTCCAAAGTTAGGCAGATCTCATGGAAACCAAGGTACGCAACTCTCTCTATCTCTTCGCCTCTAATTTGAATATACGAGCATGGAAACGATCTCTTATTAACGTTCTTGTTCGGAATGCGCGCACGCGCGGTAAAATCAGAGCTTTTGTTTACGAAGGTTTCTTGACCGACGAGGAATGCGATCACTTGATATCTCTGGTGAGTGCAGACTTTGGTGGCTCTTCAATTCGACTGAGCTGAAACCTAGCTTAGATTTGATTCATGCGGCTTGAGTTGATAAGTTTGTGGAGTGGTTTGTTGGTGATTGTGGCAGGCGAAATCGGAGCTTAAGAGATCTTCTGTTGCAGACAATTTGTCAGGGAAAAGCATGCTCAGTGAAGTCCGAACTAGCTCGGGGATGTTTATCAATAAAGGAAAGGTTGCTCTTGCTTCTCAGGGTTCCTTGATTTAGAAGTTTTTATTCGGGCTCGTCTGACATTTAGTTAAAATCGCGCTTCGGACGAGCTGATTTGGATTAGTGTTGTTTCATTTTTAGTTTTCTTATGTATGCACTGAAATCTCCTATGTGAAATAAAATTTGAGAATATCACCATACAACACAAGAAAGCTTTCCCCGTCGTTTGGCCACCAATTAAGCTTCTAGTTTTGCTTGCGCACTGATTAGTTACAAGCCTTCCATTTTATGGTAACAAGACTAGCATTTTAGAACGTCTAGCGCCTTTCAGAAATTTAGAATAGAAAGCAAACAAGTCGTGATGCACTTAAACTGACACGGTGTATTTAGTAAAAAAAAAAAAAAAAAAAGCAATGTTAAAGAGAGCATATTCTTAGATAATGAAATGAAATAATTGCATCCATGGATCTGATCTTTAGAACCAATTGCATTAGCGGCCTTTCTTTATGAACTGCATATAGAGGGGAGCTTAGATATATTGTTTTTATCAAACCTATTGTTAGTTATTGCTAAAAGTTATGTGGAGAATTCACCACCATCTTTTTCCTTTTTTTTTTTTTTTGGGAAAAAGTATCCAGTTAAAATTAATGATGGAAGCGAACTGGAGCAACTTCCCATGCACTATCTGAATCCATCTATAATAGGTTTTGGGTTAAAAAATTTAGTAACTCGAGTAATCACATTGAGTTTCTTTTTTATCTTGTAACTAACTGCATGAGTCATTCCCTTAATATGATCTTCTATTTTCATTATT
Organism: Tinospora cordifolia; assembly: GCA_030144865.1. NCBI lineage: Eukaryota > Viridiplantae > Streptophyta > Magnoliopsida > Ranunculales > Menispermaceae > Tinospora > Tinospora cordifolia. The sequence goes on from JAJIYU010003699.1 coordinate 21,462, forward strand.
CTTATTTATTAAGATCCAAGATGTCGTTTTCCAGCTTTTGTTATTTTCTTTATTGTCTGGGATTTTGGAATATCCTTTTTATCAGTGCCTAATTGCAGCTTCCTCTGTAGGATCCCATTGTTGCTGGCATAGAAGAGAAAATTGCTGCATGGACCTTTCTTCCAAAAGGTTTGTTATTTGCTTAGTCTTGGTGGTATTTGATGTTTTAATACGTTTACAAGTAGTGTCATTGGAGAGTAAAATTACCCTCCTTACAAAATAGATGGGCAAACAGCTAACATGCCCTGTTCTAAAGGAAAGTAGTTTGTTGCATGATACATATTGGTACAAAATAGTTCAACAGTCAAAACTAGTTGGAATAAAATGAGAAACAGAGCTGATTAAAGGTGTTATGAATGTATACAAAATAGGTTTTTAGATGTATTAGCTAGGAAGAGTGAACTATTAACATTACATAGTAAAAAGTAGACCTAAGATAGCATAGATAAAGACAATTGAAAAAGATTAGCCCATGATAGAATGGAGTAGAGGAAGTACATTCATGTTGGTTGACCTCATGCAGTTGGAAAAAAAAGGCTTAATTGAGTTGAGTTGAATTGAGACATTATTTATTATTATTATTTTTGGTTCTTTTTTTTTTTTTTTTTTTTTTTTTTGTCTCATGTTTTGAATAACCACGTGTTTTTTTAATCTGTTGTTCAGCATCATACTTGGCTGTCACTATCCTGTTAAATACTCGTGTCTTTGTCCAACATCATCCCATGATTAAGTTTTTAGTTGCCTGGTCATGTTGGACTAGTTTCAATGAGATTTATCTCTTACCGTTTCATGTTTCCAGTCACTAAGACAAGGCATATTAATATAGAAAATGTTTTGGTAGTGGATATTTCCTCAATCGATATCTTGAAATGCATGTGAGACATGTTGTCGAAGCACGAGTTTTATCTTTAAGCACATAAATTAAAAAAATTAATGTGCACCATATTGGAAATCTTAAGATTTAAGAAGGTTTTAGTTGCCTGTGCATGACTCTCATATATTTGTGATGTAAATGTGTGATATGACACTTGAGGTTAGTCGATTGTACTTCTATTGCCTAGTTTGTATCAAATGATCATGGTTCAAAAATTTCTCGAAATTTAGCGAACTTTTATGAATTATATTCCATCTTTTTACCATCAAAGTGAGAAGTAAATGTAAAATAAAAGTTACAGACAAGGAATGAAATTTGATTTCATCCCAAACTTTGACATTCAAAAATTAGAATAAATTCAAAGAGTTCGAAAAGTTGAGAGAATTTTTATAAAAAAAACTTCTATGTCAATGCTTAATATGCATAAGTTTTAATAAAAATGATGAAGACAAACATACGTATATGCATTTTACATATAAAAGTTTGATATAATGTTTTCAAATGTGTATTTTAACAATAACAAAGTTAAACACACATTGCACATGTTAAGAATTTTATATTATTTACTTGTGTTTTTCATAAAATTTGCCAATTTCGTCGAAATCTTCAAAGTTTTCATGAATTTCACAAAAATCTTTAACATTTTCGCCATTTTTTTAAAAATTTCTTTTACAATTAAACTCAGGTTTAGTAGCCAAAATTTTGGAATAATTAGTTGCATTTTGACGATTTTTTATTCCTTGGTTACAAAAATTTGTAAAAATAGTTCAACAAAGTTCAAAAAATTTAGTAATGTTCAATAAACTTCGATAATTTTTGTTGTTAATTCAAAAATACAAAATTCAACAAAAAATTCAGTGAAGTTGACAAAATTAGATGAAATTCAACATATAAATAAAAAAGAAGTTATTTTATTAATGAAAAACAAAATACTAATTATGTATTTAGTTTCAACTATATTGAACAACATGGCAATATGAGTTCTAAAACTTCAACAAGCTGAAGTTTGTAATTGCAGTTTGATTAAGTTTCTAATTTTGAAGTTTGTAATTGCAGTAAATATCTAATTATTGTGTTTAGGTTGTATTAGAAGCGTGTCTAATATTTATTATAAATATTGGACAAGTATATTAGATTGAATGGTTGAATAATGAGTTATAGGTAAAGATTTTATGAGTGATTGAGTGTGTATGACAAAGAGAACATGAGTGTTGGATGATGACTTTCTTGTATTCTAATCTTCTTAATATAATTGATTTCTCAAGGAGTGAGCATTAACTGCTCAAACTACATTAAATTGTCCATGTGATTGTTGGATTTATTATATGAAATATTTCTGCTGTGTATTAGATTGATCGAATGATGTTGTAAAACCTAACACAAAGACCATTGGACGCAAAAACTAGAAGCGATCCATTGACAGTTAAAGGTCATGATAGAATCAGAGTTAGAGGAAATCTGACTTAGAGTAGATTAAGATGTAAGTAAGAAAGGTATAGCTTATTATAATAGAAGTGCTAACTTAGCCTTTGATAGAGCTGAGTGGAGGAAGATGGATCCATATTACTGGTGCATGAGTTGGGAAAAGGCTTTGTCTTGTTGATATGTCTCAAACAACTCAAAGATAGACCAAAATAGGGAAAGAGGCTCCATCCTTTCATCTTTTTCAGAGTTTTGAAAATTGGGAATTTTTAGTTGTCACATATTTGAAACCCTAGTAGTTGGGAAAAAGGCTTAATTGAGTGAAGTAAATCTAAAACCCTATAATTTGATTTAGTTCAAAACTGTAGGTTTTAAACAATTTAGGACCATAATTTGAATCAAAAGTTTCAAATTGGGCATTGTAAGATTGTAACAGCTATTAGGTGAGATTCGATTCTTTCTTTGTTTCTTTCTTTTCCGGCTTTTTTTTTTTTTTTTTTTTTTTGAAAAAAGGGTGGGATTTGATTATCATTTATCATTTGCTTAAATTGTTTGTTTAATTGTCTATATGTAAAGGCCATGTGTTACAAAGTTGCAGTTACCATCAGGGTATCAAATTCCTGAGTTATACAGTGAGATTTTAGAAAATAAGAAATTAAATTAAGCCATTGAAACAAAGTATTCCTTGACAATATATTCACATTTCAATATTGCTTCTTGTTGACGATGCTGTAATTAGAGATGCAGAGTATAATATATTTCCCTATGTTGTTTCCTTCTAATTGGTTTGTTCATTTATTGTATTTCTGATTTGATGATACAATTCTCACAGTCATCTACCAACTCTTAAGTTGTATTTCATTCTTAAACTGTAATGTCTTTCAGAAAATGGGGAAGACATACAGGTGCTGAGATATGAGCATGGACAAAAATATGAACCGCACTATGATTACTTTATTGACAAGGTTAACATTGCTAGGGGAGGGCACCGAATTGCCACTGTGCTCATGTATCTATCAAATGTGGGCAAAGGTGGTGAAACAGTTTTTCCTTCTGCAGAGGTTGGCTTAAACACCCTTTTTATTTTGTTTTTCATTTGATGTAAATTTCCAGAAGCATTTGCAGGTGCTTACCAGAAGTTTGGATTTAATAAATTAGTTTCATGATAGCTTGTTGTGTGCATGTGGAAGCTTCCATGCCATGTTGAATTAGCCATAACATGGATGTTCCTAAAAGTCCTTTTTTCACAGGATAAATTATGGATATTATGTAACATGAGAAAAATTTGCAGAGGAAAAATTGGCAGACGATGGATGTTTAAGTAAAAAGAAAAGGCCTTCAGGCCTTCTATTGCAGGACCATGTAATAATTGTTGTCTAGCAATTGCTCTACTTGATGGCTATGTTCTTGGGTTGGTAGTACAAAAGACCACCAAAGGACTAGTGAGGGAATTTCTAGTAAGACACCATAGATTTCATCTCTAGGTTTAAGCAGTTTGACTGGTTTCATCTTTTTATCATTTAACACTCAATTTAGTACTTCCACAGACCCAAAAAAAAAAAGAACAAAAATCACAAAGAAAAAAAAGGTGATTATATGTAATTCCTTTGATTCTGTTCTAGGACTCCCCACGTCGCAGATCACCAGCAGCAGATGATAATTTATCTGATTGTGCAAAGAAGGGAATTGCAGGTAAGCCCCTTACCCAGATCTAAATTTTTCTACAATTTGTTTTAGCATATCATAACCATTGTGTATTTTTGAGATATACAGTTATTCCGCGAAAAGGTGATGCTCTTCTTTTCTTCAGCCTCAACCCAAGTGCTATACCAGATCCAAGCAGTCTACATGCTGGTTGCCCAGTGATAGAAGGTGAGAAATGGTCAGCAACCAAGTGGATACATGTAGATTCATTTGACAAAATTTTGGGAGATGGTGGTAACTGCTCTGATGAGAATGAGCGGTGCGAACAGTGGGCTGCTCTTGGTGAATGCACAAAGAATCCAGAGTACATGGTTGGAACTCCAGAGCTTCCCGGTGCTTGTAGGAGGAGCTGCAAGTTGTGTTAACGCTTAGATTTACTTTTTACCATGGAGTATTTCTTTCAACCATCTACTAGTTGTTACTATAAGCCTGCTGAATGGCCTAGCCCAAGTCCACATCTCGCAGAAGCACGAGCAATTGTACTTTTTGAGTATTCTTTGATTTTACCCTT
>JAJIYU010003700.1:0-26048 GCA_030144865.1 Tinospora cordifolia
TGTTCTATTATTTGTATAATTACAAAATAATTCTTATACAAATAATATTTGATAGATTGATTAATCTTAAATCAAATGTTAGGTAATCCTAATATTTTATTTTCCTCCAATTATTTTAGAATTTCTTTCTCAATTTTATTTCATTAATATCTTTTTTTGTTGACAAAATTATGGGGTATTACATGCTGAGGATACCCTAAGACTTAGGGAGAAAACGTCGTATGGGTAATTGTAGATCATCTCACTAAAATGGCTAATTTTTGCCTACAAGATCCAGATCAAGTCAGTAAGTCTGAGAGAGTTACCCAGACACTAGAGGCTATGTTGAACTCTTGTGTCCTATACATTAAAGGAAATGAGAGAAAGTATGAACCTAAGCCCTCTCACGTCATCCATTGGGAGGAAGTGAATATTCAAAATTATGCTACTTATGAGGAAACAACAGTCAGAATCCTCAACCATAAAGTACATAGTCTACGAATGAATGATATCCCATTAGTAAAGGTATTGTGGAAACATCACGGGGTGGAAGAAGTTACCTGGGAACTCTAAAATGAGATGAAGATCAAGTATCCACATCTATTCATTAAAAATCCTTAGTTATGTACAAATTTTGAGGACAAAATTTTTCTAAGGAGGGTAGGTTGTAATAGCCTAAATCCTCTGTACTCAATTAAATGAAATTTATCATTTATTTAGTGAAATTTGGGTGCAAAATGTAACCGAGCTCATTTTGAGGCTAAATTTGGCAGGTTTCCGAAACTCTCATTTGGTGACCCTTAGGGACCCAAAACAACCTGAAATGAAGTAAGGTGAAATGAACAAACTGATTGGACAACATATCCAAATATCATAACAATTGGTCAATGTTAGGGTTTTCATTTGCAAAACGCACTTCAGGGGGGTCTAAATTAGAAAGAATTGTCATTTATGGTACTTCGGGAGATCGAAATGACTCGAACCGAAATGAAATGACGTGAATAACATATCCAAAAATTAGAAAAATTGGCCAAGATTTGGATTTTCATTTCCTTAGTGACCTCAGTGGGTCATAAATAATGAAAGTTTTTGAGGAAACATCACCTTGGGCAAACCATACCTTAAAATGTGCATTAGGTTCATGTGATTCCAAAATTATAGGATATAAATCATATTTTTATGTAAGTAAGGAGATATTAATTTTTATTTGATTTTCATGAACCCCATGAAGTTATGGCCACCCCTAACATGTGCAAGTCAGATGGGTGAACACAACATGATCATGTACACCCTACCCTACCCTAAGCTCCATGGGACATGTCCATTATTTGAAACCACAAAGAATGATCCCATGTGCCATGTAAGTATGCCCACACCTATAGAAACCATGAAGAACAATTCCATGTGCCAAGATAAATGATCATGTATATCAAGATTACATATAAAATGTCTCATAAGTGTGTGTGTGGGCACACATGTGACAAACCCAAAATAAAAGTTTAATGAGAGTGGCTGATTTAAAGAGATATAGAAATATTCCTTAACCTAGAAAACAAAAATCAGAAAATAGAAAGTTGCCTCATGCTCACATGTGGAGCCAAAAAGGGAGATAAACCAAGGGAAATAAGAAACATTCCTAAGCTTTATTTTTGTGTGCTCATATTAGAAAGTTATTTAATTTTATGAATCACAACATATTAGAATGTTTTCCTACTCATATAGGACGTCCAAGAGAGATTAGAATGTATTCTAAACCTTTAATTATGTTTACACACATAAAAGAAATAAATAAGGTTCAAAGATTTTGCTCACACTTGGATTGGAATCCTCAGTGGTCCCACTTGCCAACCGTGAGCACACTTGCCTTTCTCACCCAAACCATCCCCTTACGAATTTGGAAATATTCCAAAATGTGGTGAGCTCCCCTAGCTGCCCTAGGTGTCCCCCTTGTGCTCATGAACACTTAGAAATACCCCCTCTTGCTCACATTCATCTCATCCCAAAGCAAAGAGTTGACGCTTCCCTCTTTGCTTGTTATTGCCCTCTTGTTGGCACCTCTTCTCACTTCTTTTCTTTTTTGTGTGAGAAGTTCTTATTTTAGTGTTAAGAGTTCTTGAAGTATTTTTTTCGTGATTAGAAGTTCTTAAAGTTCTAAAAGATGTGGATAAGGGGAACTTATGCCAGATTCTGCAAAGAAACTCGAATTATGGTGGATGAGATTTCTAGAACTCCTTTTTTACTACCCCAAGTCTTTAGTATATTTATGTTTGTTTTTAGTTTTCAACATGTTTATATTTCAATTTGAAACATGTTTGATCAAGTTTTATTTTCAATTTAACATGTTTTCATATTTTAATTCATACATGATAGCATGACATGCTTAAAAACCATGCTTAAGCTTATTTTTTTGAATTTTTAAGCATGCCATGTATGTTTTCATGTTCTCTTGATTATTTAAATTCTGATATTAATTATTATAATCATGTTTCATATTTATTTGAAATTTAATATGAGAAAGTGAAGATAACAACCACGTACCAACATACTAATCTAAGTGACGCTATGGGTGTTCTTTGCATATACTTAGTGTATATTAGTAACATCACTAAGTGTAGATGTGTTTTAAAATACTTGGAATGTGGTCATGTAATTCTTATTACCAATGGTATGTGACAAGATGAATTGTCATTCCATCCCAGAATAGGAGTATTTTAATGAAGAACATCAAGGGATTAAAAACCCCTTTTGGTCAAATGTACAACACTAACAAGATATTGTTTAAAACGCTTAATGCTTGTAAGTGATTGAAATTGGTTGTACTTTTGATTTGAATTAGTAAATTAGTAGTTTGATGAATGATCTGCTGGACTATGTGCTGCCCCTTCCTTCTATTTTTCAGGAATTTGATATGCATGAACAATGTTGCTAAGGAATTATAAAGTTTATTTTAAAAAAGTTTCTATGTAGGAGCATATTGTCCAAATTTTAAATAAATACTTCTGCTGAATTTTTGTTTTAAATTTTAGAGTTATGTACTCCTCTTTTTATTATTTGAATTTCAAGCATGTATCCCTTTATTTTATTCAATAAATAAAGATTGAAGTTTTTCTTTTATCTTTCTTGTAATAGTCTTATTAAATTAGAATTAAATTATTTGGGTTGTGTACTCATTGAGAAATAATAAGACTTGAGATAATAGAAAGTGATGCAAGTTGTGTATTTGTAAATGTAACATTGGACCCAACTCGCCTTGTGGTTGAGCTTGAACCTGTCTCATGGTGAACCATATAAAATTTCCACTAATGTGGGTGTATTGAATCATTCGCATGGGACATGAGGTCATTTTACAAGGATTCAAACAAAAGAAACATCCCATAGAGCTTTGGGTAGGGTGAGGATACACATGATCATGGTATTCCACCCATGTGACTTGCACATGCTTAGGGTGGCCATAATTTCATAGGTTTACAAAAATTAAATAAAAATTAAGATTTCCTTATTTGTAAGGAATTTTGATTAATAACCTATAGTTTTGGAATCACAATCACATGAAAAAAATTAAGAATTTCAATATATGGTTTGACCAAATTGGTTTTCATTTACTTTCCTTATTTAGAACCCACTAAAGGCTCTATGAAATGAAAATTCAAGTCTTGGCCAATTGTCCTAATATTTGGATATGTTGTTTATTTTATTAGTTCATGTCATCCCATTTCATTTTGGGTTATTTCAATTCTTCGAAGTACCCTAATTGCCAATTCTTTCTAATTTAGACCCCCTTGAAGAGAATTTGGCATGTGAAAACCCAAATCTTAACCAATTATTCTAATTTTCAGATATGTTGTCCAATTAGTTTGTTTATGTCACTTTACTTCGTTTCAAGTTGTTTTCGGTCCCTAAGGGTCACAAAATGAGACTTTTGGAAACCTGCCAAATTTAGCCTCGAAATGAGCCTAGTTTCATTTTGCATCCAATTTAATTGAATTGATCTAGAGTTTCACTTAATTAAATATAGAGTTTCAGGATATTATAGAGGCACATGGTGAAGAATTATATTTTGAAATCAGAGTATGCACGGAGGTGCAAAGCACAAAGGTGCCAGTGTGGAGCTACATCAGGTAAATGCTAGCTCATCTGAGGGATACATTGGACGGTTCGAGGTACTGGTCCTAGAAAGGCATGGGGTGAAGAACACGGTGATGTCACAAAGACGCCCAGATGGACAACCTAGTGATGCAACCTATAATAGACACTTTACCAAGAAAGAGGATGTAATGCTTCTCAGAGAGAGAAGTTGAATGGAAAAGAATTCCAGATTCAAGTCTAGGCCATGAGAGTTGAGGTAGGACAGTCAGCAAGTGCAAAAGGGATGAGACCGACGCAAAAGGACTGCTACAAAAAAGTTTTGGAGGTGAACTTAGCCATTATGTCGATGGTGGCATTGACCTTTCAAGTGGGGTAGTCTATAACGGTCATGTCTGGACATGTAATGTAACCTAATTAGAAGGTCTGTGAAGTTTCGTCGTGATTTGAGTTCGTTTGGCCACGAAAAGGCTCTGTATGATTGGCCCCACATTTTGATGTTTCCTTTTGGGAGGAGAAGGAAAGCTTAAAAGTCTATTATGGGGGGCACATAGTCCTTACCTCCTTGATTACATGTAATGGGTCATCTTTAGCACTACTCTTTGGCACAACCCAAGGGGTTGGCTATCTTCATTTTAGAGGGAATGTAGATAGTTTCCATAACTTTGGGTAAGTTACAGGACATCGTCGAATGGCATGCGATGCGAGCCCACAGGGGCACAAGGTTGGGTATACGACACTAGTATGCTACCTAATGTCGATGTTGGATGTATTGAGCTATCCTGGACCATCGTGCTAGAGTGTGCTCGAGGTAAGATCCACTCAGAAGAGTCGGCCAACGAGGGATGTGCTTAGGGGAACCTTCCACAATGATTACAACAGTACATTGTTGGGCGACACAATGTATCGATATGCCTGAGTTCTTCGATAGTCCCATACAAGCTAGTTATCCAAGGTTCTGACATAATGTTGACATTAAGACTTCCACTAAGCTATTTGAGTTGAGTTTGTGTGAATGGATGGCCAAGAATAGGTGTATTCGAGCTGCCACATAGCCAAATCTGAGTAATGAACGATAAGCCGGTGACACCGGGCATGTCGCGGTAATGGCCCGGGCGTGGCACATTCATGCCTTGATCATGCCTAGGGTGTGCCACGATCATGACGTAGTATTGGCCCAGGCCTACCACGGTTATGCCTTTATCATGCCCTGGGCGTGGCACGACCATGCCATAATATTGGCCTGAGCGTGCCATGGTAATGCCCCAGGCGTGCCATAGTAATGCCTTAATTATTGCCTGCAAGTGCCACAGTAATGGCCCTGGCGTGCCACAGTCATGCCTTGATCATACCTCGGGCGTGCCACGATATTGCCCCAAGTATGATATGGTAATGGCCCGGGCATGCCACGGTCCTACGACGATATTGGCCCGAACATGCCACGGTCATGCCTTTATCATGCCTTAGGCGTGCCATAGTATTGGCTCGGGTGTACTATAGTATTGCCTTGATCATTGCCTGGCAGTGCCACGATAATGGCTTGAGTGTGCTAAAGTCATGCCTTGATCATGCCCCGGGTGTGCCATGGTCATGCCTCGATCGTGTCCTAGGCGTGCCCCAGTAATGCCTTGGTAAAGGCTCATGTGTGCCATGGCCATTCCACGGTAATGGCCTGGGCATTCTAAGGTCCAATCATGAATGCGCCAAAGTTGTACAAAAAGTTCTTAGGTTGTATTGTGGGGCATGACAAGGTTTTACTTTGGCAGTGCTTCGATTATACCACGACATGCCAAAGTTGTGATTGGTATGGTTTGAAGTAAGCTCCCCATAATGGCAAAAACATTCCTCCCCCCTAGGACACTATGATCAAGGTGATAGTGGACAAATAGCATGGTGAATATTGTACATTACGCATTATAGTGTATCATTTTCCCCGATTAATTGCTCATTCACACCCTGATATCAATTGTTCCAATAGCAACTGTCGCTTGACCCATAATCGATTTTGTATTGTCGGATGATTTAGGAACAGTTAGGTACTAAGCCTAAGGGCAAGAACAACCAACATGGGTACATCTAAGGAAGTGACTAAAGGGTTGTTGAGGTTGTGACTCGTAATAAATGAACTTGGGTAGTGATTGATGATGCAGTCGAGGTATGAACTAAAAATGAGATAACCATAGAGTCGTCCAAGTACGCCCACAATGATTATTGAGGTTGAGTGCCTGGAGAGTAAAACACTTTCATAGTGGCTCTCTAAGCTGTGACTAATGATGAACAAGATACGTCCTTGGATGCAACAACTAGGTAGCCACCCAAAGAAGCAACCAAGGATTGCTAAGGCCGTGGACTGTGGGTATCCTTGGTTTTTCGTGGACTATGATCGATGACACAACCAAGGAAGGGATTGATGGTGCAAAAACTAGGGAGCCACCTAAGGAAGTGCCAGATGATTATCAAGGTCGTGAGCCCATGGAGAGCTGAGCTTGCAAGTTCAATCTTTGTGGGTTGCGGCTGATGACGCATGAAGGTGTGACTGAAGATGCAAAAACTAGGTAGCCACCAAAAAAATTGACCATTGATTTCCAAGGCCGAGGCACATGGGGAGCAGCTTGTTACTGTTTTCCTCGAGCAACAAACGATAACGCAACCATGGGAGGGACTAAGGGTGCAACCTAGGGATTGGTTGCCTAAACAATAGAATTGAAAGAGTAGCATAGATGATGCGATAATTAGGTAGTCATCCAAAGAAGCAACCAAGAATTGCTGAGGCCATGGGTTATGGGGAGTTTGGTTCTTCATGGATTGTGACCGATGACGCAACTAAGGAAGGGACTAAGGGTGCAAACACTAGGGAGCCACCTAAGGAAGTGCCAGATGATTGCCGAGGCCATGTACCTATGGAGAGCTAAGCTTGCAAGTTCAATCTTCGTGAGCTATGACCGATGACACATGACGGCATGACTGAGGGTGCAAAAATCAAGTAGCCACCCAAAGAAGTAACCATGGATTATTGAGGCCGAGGCACATGGGGAGTAGCTTGTTTCTGTTCTCCTCAATTAATGAATGATGATGCAGCCATGGGAGGCATTGAGGGTGCAACCTTAGGGATTGGTTGCCTAAACCATGGAATTGAAGGAGTAACATCAATGATGCGATAACTAGGTAGTCATCTAAAGAAGCGACAACTAGGTAGTCATCTAAAGAAGCAACCAAGGATTGTTGAGGCGGTGGGTTGTGGGGAGCTTTGGCTCTTCACAAACTATGATCGATGACGCAATCGAGGAAGGGACTGAGGGTGTAAAGATCAGAAAGCCACTTAAGGAAGCGCCAGATGATCGTCGAGGCCATGTGCCTCTGGAGCAGTGTTAACATTTCATGCACAACAATCCATTCAACCGATTTCTTCACTTCACATTCTATAATCCTTGGTGCCCCATGAGGTGCATTACGGGATGTGGCTTTGTTGTGTGGGGAACCTTCAATTGAATGTGAATGTGATGGCGTGTGAGTGGTTATTGGATCATGTTTCTAGGGTTCGTGGCTTTAAGCAGTGAACCATTCTCATGTGATCTTCTTCATTTTTGTACCAATGTTGCATTTCTTTTGCAATCATTGCGTCTTTCTTTCTATGTGGCCCTTGTGTTGCTTTCCAAGCTTATGGTACAAGTGGGGGAAGTGACGATAACTTTTTGATTTTTGATTCGCTTTGTTGGAGTTGAAAGCTGACCCTTTAAAAGTGCTCATGTGACCATCTTACATACATTTTCTCAATCATGGATCATGAGCTCTGTTCGTGCCTATGGATGTGGAAAAGCTTCAGGCGGCCAGCCCAATGATTCTCAGTTTCATGTGTGTGCCGGCCCATAAATATGACCGATACGTATGATGATAGTGCCCTCTGTGCCACTTATTCCTCATAAGAGGAAGATTGGTGCAGTATGTTACTCATGTCATGAAAGACTGTTGCCTGGTTGAACCTGCTAGTAGTTATATGCTTATCTCAAAGATTAAGCTTTGTATGTGTAAGTTTGAACTAATTTAGACTGTTAAACTGGGAATAGCTCATTAAATTAGTTATAATTTGTTTGATTTATCTGCTACTTGGATAACCATAGTAATTTTTGAGCTAATACGTGCAACAAACCCCAACTTCTAAAAAGGATGCATTTATTGGATAAAAGGTCAATGTGGGCTCTGCGCGTTACTTTGATGATTCATGATAACTTGACGGATCACATGGCCTTCATGCTAGTGACGCATCATTCAAATATCTTCCCTATCAACTTTCAATGGTAAGATAGTGGCCTACGATGGCAGTAACGAGTGACGGAGAATTAGGGTTCGATTCCAGAGAAGGAGCCTGAGAAATGGCTACCACACCCAAGGAAGGTAGTAGGCACACAAATTACCCAATCCTAACATGGGGAGATGGTGACAATAAATAACAGTACCAGGCTTATTGAGTCTGGTAATTGGAATGAGTTCAATCTAAATCCTTTAACGAGGATCCATTAGAGGGCAAGTTTGGTGCCAATAACGTGGTAATTCCAGTTCCAATTGTGTACATTTAAGTTGTGGTAATTAAAAAATTTGTTGTTGGACTTTAGGTTGTGTCGGTCGGTCGGCCCTCGGGTGTGCACCCGTCATTTTGTCCCTTTTACTGGCGATGCATTCCTAGTCTTAGTTGGTCGGGTCGTGCCTCTGCTGTTGTTACTTTGAAGAAATTAGAGTGCTCAAGCAAGCCCAAGCTCTATTGCGTTGGCCTTTGGGATCAGAGTAATGATTAACACAGACAGTCGAGGGCATTCATATTTCATAGTCAAAGGTGAAATTCTTTGATTTATGAAAGATGAACCACTGCGAAAGCATTTGACAAAGATATTTTTATTAATCTAGAATGGGCTCAAAGATGATCAAATTCCGTCCTAGTCTCAACCATAAACAATGCGACCAGGGATCAACAGATGTTGCACTTAAGACTCCACTGGCACCTTATGAGAAATCAAAGTTTTTGGGTTCTGAGGGGAGCATGGTCGCAAGGCTCAAATCTAAAGGAATTCACAAAAGGGCACCACCAGGATTGGAGCCTGTGATTTAATTTGACTTAACACAGGGAAACTTACCAGGTCCCGACATAGTAAGGATTGATAGATTAGGAGCTCTTTCTTGACTCTATGGGTGGTGGTGCATGGGTGTTCTTAGTTGGTGGAGCGATTTTCCTAGTTAATTTCATTAACGAACAAGACCTCAGCTTGCTAAATAGCTATGTGGAGGTGGCTGTCCATGGCCAGCTTCTTAGAGCGACTATGGCCATTTAGGCCAAGGAAGTTTGAGGCAATAACAAGTTTGTGACACCCTTAGATGTTTTGAACTGCATGCTACACTAATGTATTTAATGAGTCTATACTCTTGGCTGACAGGCTCGAGTAATATTTGAAAATTTCATCGCGATGGGGATAGATCATTGCAATTGTTGGTCTTCAATGAGGAATCCCAAGTAAATGCTAGCCATTAGCTCGTGTTGACTACATCCCTGTTCTTTGTACACGCCACCCATCGCTCCTACCAATTAAATGGTCCGGTGAAGTGTTCAGATCACGACGACGTGGGTGGTTAGTTGTTGGCAACGTCGTGAGAAGTCCACTGAACCTAATCAGTTAGAGGAAGGAGAAGTTGTAACAAGGTTTCCTTAGGTGAACCTATGAAAGAATCATTGTCGAATCCTGAAAAGACAAAATGTCCCACGAACAGTTGGATTTGTACCATTTCAAGGGGTACCTCATTGGCTTGCATAGTTGAGGTGTCTTAATCAAAACGAAAAAAAACATTGTGTAGATCACGCCAAGGAAATTTTTAAGGAAAGAATGCGTCAGGACCGATAAATCACCCTGATGGCATTGATTTATAATGATTGTTAAATGACTCTTGACTACAGATATCTCGACTCTCACATCGATGAAAAATGTAGCGAAATATGATACATGGTGTGAATTGCAGAATCCCATGAACCATTAATTTTTTGAATGCCAATTGCGCGCAAGGCCATTTAGCTGAGGGCATGTCTACCTAGGCATGCTCTCATCCCCTTTGGCATGAGAGCGAATGATGGCCCCCCACGACTCGACTCACAACCGACTAAAATAGCTCGCCTTCTCGTGGCTCCACGACATGATTGCTGGTGGTTGACAAAACCCTCTATTGCAACATGATTGAAAGTAGGAAGCGAGCGGACCCTTTAATCACAAGCGACCTCAGGTCAGGCGGGGCCTTCCGCTGAGTTTAATGTAACACCCCGGATCCCAGTTCTTTCTTTGTGGGTTCCCTTGGGCTGCGCTTACTCAGAATGCACGCCCATTGGAACTGGGGAAGCCGCCGCTGCATCTTTTGCCAAGAGTCGGAGCGCCACTCTGATCTATTCTCAGATTCTATTTCTTTCTTTCTGGTAATAACAAAATCACTTGAAAATCAGCATGAAATTTTTTTTGAAATAAATTTCTAGGTAAATAAAATGGATAGGTACAATTTCAAATGAAATGAAAACATTGAGTTCAAATTTAAACAATTTAAAAATCTCCAAAATAATCCCAAACATTTAGTCATATGTAAAATGTTTAAAACAAAAGGAAAGAAAAGGAGCACATGCCCAGTTCGGTTAAGTACAAAAATAAAATGTGCAGCGATCACTATCAACCACCTCGGCGAGGTTTCAAAATAACTGAGTCCTCCGCGGTGTCCGTTGACTCGTGTTGTCTCAGAATTCACCTGAAAAGGAAGGGGGTGAGCTCGAGAGCCTAGTGGAGCATACCGCACATCACTAGCATTATTTAGACCAAAATACCAAGCATGCAAACACTTTCATTACATTAAGACGTTTCAAACACTTTATTGTTTTTCGTTGTAGTTAAGATCGAAAGGCTTATGGCCTCAGTGTCCCCTTCGTGGTCTAGGAGCAAATCAGGAGGTACTGTTCGAGGGCCGGTTACCTTTCGGGAACCTGGTGGGGGCCTGAGGTCCGAAGTGACAACCAACCCACCGCCAGTCTAGTTGAGGACACCCACGATGACACCCTAACACCAGTCACCGCGCTGGTACGTGGTTCTTTTTGTATTAATTTAATCTTCTTTAGTTTCACAAACAAAGTTTTCAATTCACAAAAGCATAACATGCACTAACCTATGCAATTAAGATCATATAAATCATTCAAGCAATCTATATCCCTAGAAAGCACATAACTGGACGTTATGATATCATGGCAATCGTTCCAATCAATAATAACTGAATAATAAATCCTAGCATATTCCTAAATGCATAATTAAAATAAGCAATCATTATGTTTTGGATTTAAAATCAAAATAATAATAATGAGTGTCGTAATCACAGCCACCTTAATTTTTCTGGAGTTGCTCGCGCCTCCGCATCGCCTCCACTAGCCTTGATCTGAAATTAAAATCAAGATAATTCATTAATTTATTTATTTTTTCTTTTTACATCAAAATCGTCCATTCATATTCAAAGTAATTCTATTAAGAACAATGTAAGACTTCTCAATCCAATATCTATGCTAATCTCCAAAAATATTATTTGTCATTTGAAATTATTTCTAAGCCTTCAAATCTCCTCCTTCTTACTCATTTTTAGGAATTAATTTATTTCTACTAATATCAATTCAGGGATTAAGGATTGAAAGGACTATATTTATTTCAACCTTTGAACCCCTTTAACTTCGATATCCAACATCCAACATCCACCCAAAAATCCACAAGCGTAAGCAATGGTTCTAACAAAATATAAATAAAGTTCCAAATTTCTAAATCTTATTTTGCGCGTCTAAAATCAAAGAAATCGTAGATTTTCAGCTTTCATAAATTTAGAAGTCTAGAAACGTATATATTATACCTCTTCTACCATGTAAATTCATTCCTAATTAAATGAGAATTGTATCCGCAAAATCATATCTCAACCATCTATTCAAAATCTATATGCATCAAAATAATATTTCTACTAAAATATTGATTAGGCTTCAAACTTCATATTTTTTTGAAGGTTTTGATTCCCTAGTCTTCATTTCGCGCATCAAAATCATAGAAATAACTAAAATAAATTAATAAATCTCCAGCCATCTAAGAAAATTTAGAAATCAAAACTATGAGAACATTCAAATCAAAACTATGAACATAAAAATGTAAAAACGTTGAAATCAACTTTTTACCATTGTTAGGCTTTTCCTTGTGTGCAATCCGCACAACTTTCACATTTGCAATTCCTTCGCAAAGCACGAACCAGCAGATACAAACACTAGCTGGATTTTTTGGCAACTCGCACAGCACGTTGCCCCTTTCCTTCGGTCCGTCTTCTTGAACACAAGCAGAATGCAGCATCAAAGATGGTGGACAACAACTACACCTCGGCAGACAGCAGCAACTAGAAAATGCAAAACAGAAGGCGCACAATGAAATCACACACAAACCACTCTTCTTCATTGTCCAAACCAAAATTCCAGATGCGATAACACATGGTAGATCTAACAACACATCAAGCACGCACCAACAGATTTGAAAATGCACATCATGCACTAGTAATAGCACTAGCAGTGGCACCACGAGCTGAAGTGTTCTGAATGTTTTTGCAGCTCAGATCAAGTGGTAGCTGAGCATAGAGCTACCTTCAGCAAGTTCGGTCTCTTCTTCTTTGCTAACTACGAACTGCAAGTAGCTGCACAAACCAAAATCTCGCACCAGCAACTAGATCCAGTAGCTGGACAACGAAGACGCACCAGCAGAGTTTGCAGGCACGCATAGCACGAACCAAATCTGAAGATGCACTTCACGCACCAGCAACAGCACCAGCAGTAGCACCACTACATTCAGCAAAACAAATGGTGTGATTGAGCTTGTAGCTGTAGGTTTTTGGCGATGACAATGGCGGATCCGATGAGCTTGAGGAGAATGGAGTGGCAGCACAGTTGGGCTCCTCTTCCTTGCGCTTGAGCACAAAAGAATGAAATATATTTGCATTTTTCTCTTCTGTTTCCCATTCTCTGTATCTTCTTTTTCACATTTTGGTGCGTTCTTAGAGTGCCAACAAAGAAGATGGATTGAGAAAGAAGATAATGGACATGAACATGGGCCCCACTAATTCCCTTATACTTACACAAGTCACTCACTTTACGAAATTTTTTTTATTTTTTATTTTTTAATAACTTAACCAACTGCAACCAATACATGTTATCAATTCTTTTATCTTTTCTTTTACTTTCAATTACTACCCAACATATATTTATATCATTATCTTGATAACCGAAAACACCATATTTATCTTTATGTTATACTATATTTTGTTTGCCCAACATCATACCACCTATATATATATATATATCAATGAAATTTTGTTTTTAACATATATATACACCCCATTAAACACACACACATATTTATATATATTCTTTGTTTATACTCTATATAAATTATTATGATTATTTTCATACAATCATTCTTTCTTTTATTTAATTTATGCACATTTAATTTATACACATTTATTTATTTTTAACCCAAAGTTCACATCACATATATGTAGTCAAAATCTTCATTTTATTTCTTGATCGATTATTTTATGTTTTTATTTTAATTACAATGGGTATGCCTTTGTGTGATTCCGGGTATTACATTTAAGCATATTAATAAGCAGAGGAGAAGAAACTTTCAAGGATTCCCTTAATAACAGCGAGAAAACTAGAGAAAGCCCAGCTTGATAAACGAATGGCTTCGTCATTTGAATTGTAGTATGTAGAAGCGTCTTTAGCAATGAACCAAGCCCAAGTCTCCTAGAACGGGGCACCAGAGAGGGTGAGAGGCCTATCGTGCTCGGACCCTGTCACACCGCGAGGCATTGTCCACGAGTCGGGTTGTTTGGGAATACAGCCCCAATTGGGCGGTAAATTTTGTCCAAAGCTAAATATTGGCAAGAGACTAATAGCAAACAAGTACCACAAGAGAAAGAAGAAAAGGACTATGAAAAGAGACTCGAAGAGTGCTTGAAATTGTTCAGACTGAAGTGGATGGGGGATGGTGATGCACATCGGTCGAATGTGGAACGATCATGAGTCGGTTTCCACTTGACTCGATACGTGTACTGACGCAAATTTCTACAGCAGCTCAAGTCCAAGTTTTTGTTATGGCTGCGGAGATGTCATTGTTGTGATAGTGGAAGCGCACACCTCTCAGTGTGCCTCAGGCATTTGCGCACTCTTGGCATCGACCAGCGGGCTCCCCATTCAGCCTGTCTTGAAACATAGACCAAGGAGTCTAACATGTGTGCGAGTCAACGGGTGTGCAAACCCACAAGGTGCAAGAAAGCTAATTGGTGGGATCCCCCAGCCAGTTGCCCTGCCAATCGACCTAGACATTCTTAGAATGATTCGAGTGTGAGCATACCTATCGGGACTTGAATGATGGTGAACCATGCTTGTGCATGGCGAAGCTAGAGGAAACTCTGGTGGAGGTCCACAGTGACACTAATGTGCAAATCTTTTGTCTGACTTGGGACCATCTAGTAGCTAGTTCCCTTCAAAGTTTCCCTTAGGGATAGCTGGAGCCCAAGAACGAGTTCTATTGGGTAAAGCCAATTATTAGAGGCATCAGGGGCGCAATGCCTTCGACCTATTCTCAATCTTTAAATATATAGGATGGCGCAGTTACTTAGTTGAGCCGCACTGCAGAATCAAGAGCTTTGAGTGGGCCAATTTTGGCAAGCAAAACTGGCGATGCAGGATGAACCAGAAGTTGGGTTATGGTGCCCAACTATGTGCTAACCTTCAACCCACAAAGATTGTTGTTAGATTAAGACGGCAACATGGTGGTAATGGAAGTTGAAATTCGCTACGGAGTGTGTAACAACTCACCTGCCGAATCAACTAGCCCCGAAAATGGATGTCATTGAAGCGTGCGACCCACACTCAACCATCAACGCAATCGTCTGGCCTTGATGAGTAGGATGGCATGGCGGTATCTACAAAACTAAGGCACGAGAATGGGCAGAGCTGACATCAGTATAGATCTTGGTGGTAGTAGCAAATATTTAAATGAGAACTTTGAAGGACGAAGATGCGAAAGGTTACATGTGAGCGACACTTGCACATGGGTTCGTCGCCCATCAGAGAGCATGCACTGTGTGAGCTTTGAAAGGGACTTAGGTTAAAATTCTTGGACCAAAACACAACAGCTGACGACAATGCTAGGGAGTCCGAGAAATCGGCAAGGGCATCGAGAAGAGTTATCTTTTTTATTTAACAGCCTACCCACCCTAGAAACGACTCAGATGGAGGTAGGGTCTAGTGGTTGGAAGAACACCGCATGTCATATGGTGTCTGGTGCGCCCTTGGTGGCCCTTGAAAATTTTGAGGACTAAGTGCTGACCACGCCTGGTCGTACTTATAACTGCATCAGGTCTCCAAAGTGAACAACCTCTGGTTGATAGAACAATGTAAGTAAAGGAAGTTAGCAAAATGGATCCATAACTTTAGGAAAAGGATTTGCTATGAGGGCTGGGCATAGGGGTCCTAGTCCTGGCCCACCACTTGTTGGCAAAGTGCTCGAGCTACCACCGTGGCAAGAGTAGGCCACCCGTGCCTGTCGAGGGATAGACTTGGAACAACTCCTTTGGGGGCCTTCTCGGGCGTCAAACAGTCAACAAAACTAAAATGGAGAAGGGGAATCCAATTGTTTAATTAAAACAAAGCATTGTGATGGTCCCCGTGGATGCTCACACAATGTAATTTTTGCCAAGTGCTTTGAATGTCAAAGTGAAAACATTCAACCAAGCACGGGTAAACAACGAGAGCAACTATAACTATGTTAAGGTAGCCAAATGCCTCGTCATGTAATTATTGACGTGCATAAATGGATTAACAAGATTCCCATTGTCCTTGTTTACTATCCAGCGAAAACACAGCCAAGGGAATGGGTTTGGTAGAATCAGTGGGGAAAGAAGACCTTGTTGAGCTTGACTCTAGTCCAACTTTGTGAAATGACTCGAGAGGTGTAGGATAAGTGGGAGTCGTCTTTCTTCGTTTGGTCGATCCAAGCAGAAGACATTGTCAGGTTGGGAGTTTGGCTAGGGTGGCACATCTGTTAAAAGATAATGTAGGTGTCGTATAATGAGCTCAACGAGAATAGAAATCTCGTGTGCAACAAAAGGTAAAAACTTGCTTGATTACGATTTTTAGTACAAATACGAACCATGAAAGTGTGACATGTCGATCCCTTAGATCTTCATAATTGAAGTTAGAGGTTTCATAAAAGTTACCACAAGGATAATTAGCTTGTGCCAGCCAAGAGTTCATAGAGACGCTGCTTTTTGATCCTTTGATGTTGGCTCTTCTCATCACAAGGATAACTGGCTTGTGGCAGCCAATCGTTCATAGAGATGCTGCTTTTTGATCTTTTGATGTTGGCTCTTCCTATCAATGTGAAGTAGAATTCACCAAGTGTTGGGTTGTTCAACCACCAATAGGGAACGTGAGCTAGTTTTAGATCATCGTGAGATAGGTTAGTTTTACCCTATTGATGATAGTGTTGCAATAGTAATTCAACCTAGTACTAGAGGAACCATTGATTCACACAGCCAGTGGCATGAAGCTACCATGTGCATGATTATGACTAAAAGCGTTTAAGTCAGAATCCAGGCTAGAAAAGTGATGCATGTGCCCGCCGCCCGATTGCCGACCCATAGTAGGGGTTGTTTACCCCCAAGGGCATGTATCCCTAGTGAGGCCCTCATGACAGACAAGTCATGCAGGCCGCCTCAAAGTACAATTCCCACCAAGTAATGGGTAGAACCTTTGCAGATGACTTAAATACGCAATGGAGTATTATAAGTGGTGGAGTGACGTTACTACCACGATCCATTGAGATTCAGCCCTTCGTTGCATCAATTCATCCCTCCCACAAACACAAATCAAAATTATTAAAAACCCCCTACTTGACAAGGGGGCTGAGCGCATACAAACACCTCAGTCAATGCCCCTTAATATCACACCAAGTCACATGCCCGTAGATCAGTTGGAACCCCATTCAAGACTTGACCACTGTAGTGGCCAAGGATTGGGAATGTCGTGGTCGTGCCACGGCTATAGCCCAGGCCTTGACGCCACGATCCACTAAGATTCAACTCTTCATCGCATTGACTCGTCCCTCCCCCAAACACAAAACAAAATTATTAAAAACCCCAGTTTGACAAGGAGGTTAAGCGCATACAAACGCCCCGGTCCATGTCCCTTAATATCACACCAAGTCATGGTCAAGCTCTCAGTGTGTTACAGTAATGGCTCGAATGTACCACGACTAGGCCATGGTAATGGCTCGGGTGTGCCACTGTCATAGCTTGATAATGCCCCAGGTGTGCCATGGTCATGGCATGGTAATGGCCTGGTCGTGGCACGGGTGTGCCATGGTCGTGCCTTGATTATACCCCGAGCATGCCACGGTAATAGCTCGATCATGCCTCGGGCATACCATGGCTATGCCATGATAATGGCTCAGGTGTGCCACGATCATGCCTTGATCATGCCCCAAGTGTGCCATGACAATGGCTCGAGCGTGCGACTATCATGCCTTGATCATGCCTCCGGCGTGGCATGATAATTGCCCAGGCATGCCATGGTTATGCCTTGATCGTACCCTTGGCATGCCACTAAGGGTACTTTGGTTGATGGTGCAGCTGAGGGTGCAACCTCGGGTTCAAAAGAGCAGTGTTAACATTTCATGCACGGTGATCCATTCAACTGATTTCTTTACTTGGCATTTTACACTCCTTGGTGCTTGATGAGATGCATCAGGGGATGTGGCTTTGTTGCATGGGGGACCTTCAATTGAATGTGAACATGATAGAGTGTGAGTGGTGATTAGATCATGTGTCTTGGGCTTGCAGCTTTAAGCAGTAAACCATGTTCATGTGATCATCTTCATTTTTGTACCAATGTTGCATTTCTTTTGTAATCATTGCATATTTCCTTCCACATGGCCCTTGTGTTGTGACCGAGTTTATGGTACAAGTGGGGAAGTGACAATAACATTTTGCCTTTTGATTCACTTTCTTGGAGTCGAAAGGTGACCCTTTGAAAGTGTTCATGCAACCATTTTACGTATGTCTTCTTGATCATGGATCATGAGCTTCGTTCATGCTTATGGATGTGGAAAAGCTTTGGGGGGCTGGCCGAATGATTCTCAGTTTCATGTGTGTGCCCGCCCACAAATAGGACCAATACATATGACAACAGTGCCCTCTATGCCAGTTGTTCCTCAGAAGACAATGATTGGTGCAGTGTGTTACTCGTGTCATGAAAGAATGCTACCTAATTGATTTTGCCAGTAGTCATACGCTTGTTTCAAAGATTAAGCCATGCATGTGTAAGCATGAACTAATTCAAACTATGAAATTGCAAATGGATCATTAAATTAGTTATGGTTCGTTTGACGGTATCTGCTACTCAAATAACCATAGTAATTCTAGAGCTAATACGTGAAACAAACCCTGACTTCTAGAAGGGATGCATTTATTGGATAAAAGGTTGATGCTGGCTCTATCATTGCTTTGATGATTCATGACAAGTTGATGGATTGCATGGCCTTTATGTTGACAACGCATCATTAAAATTTCTGCCCTATCAAATCTTAATGGTAGGATAGTTGCCTATGATGGTGGTGATGGTGACGAAGAATTAGGGTTCGATTCCAGAAAGGGAGCTTGAGAAACAGCTACCACATCCAAGGAAGGTAGCAGATGCACAAATTACCCAATCTTGACGCGAGGAGGTAGTAAGAATAAATAACTATACCAGGTTTATTGAGTATAATCTAAATCCCTTAACAAAGATCTATTGGAGGGAAAGTCTGGTGCCAACTGCCGCGGTAATTCCAGCTTCAATATTGTATATTGTAGTTGTTGTAGTTAAAAAGCTCATAGTTGGACTTTGGGTTGGGTCAGCCGGTCCACCCTCGGGTGTGCACCGGTCATCCCATCCCTTCTACCGACGATACGTTCCTGGTCGTAGTTAGCTAGGTCATGCCTTTAGTGTTATTACTTTAAAGAATTAGAGTGATCATGTAACACCCCAACCCCCAAGAGATAGGTTCGAGCTCAACAACAAGGCGGGTTGGGTCCAATGTTACATTTACAAGTACACAACTTGCATTTCAATTCCTTTATTTAAACACTTATTGAAAACGTTCATGGATACATCACAATGTATTAAATTTCAATTCAATAAGGCTATATAATTAGATAAAGGAATACTTCAAACTCTTTATTTATCCAAATAAAATAAAGAAAGTTATATTCTTAAATCAAAACTTGAGTACGTAACTCTCAAAACTTAAATAAATTTTAGCGGAAGTCTTAAATTCAAAATTTGGGCAACATGCCCTTAAAATAGAACTTTCAAAACTTAGAAATAGTCTAATATCCATGGCCTTCATGATTCAAGTCAATTTCCTGAAAAATAAAAGGAAGGGGTGAGCACATAGCCCAGTTGATCATTCATTAAAGAACTAAGTTACTATTTCAAATGAATAACACATCCAAATTCAAACAGTTTCATGCATTAAGTGATTCAAGCAACTTTTTGGTTGTAGTTGATGTTAAGACTGAAAGAGGTTCTAGTCCCTTGATGTTCTTAATTTAGATACCCCTCTTTAAGGTGGAAAGACATTTTTTGTCACTTTCCTTTGGATGCCACATACCAAATATCCCTTAGTTGCACCCCGCAACCACACACTCCAAGCATGTATTAAGAACACCCATAGCACCCATACGGGTCACTATAGTGGTTCTTATCTTTAATTTCTTATATTTAAGAATCACATAATCATAAAAGAAATTTAAAATGTAAATATTAGAATTTTAAACAACCAAGAAAGCATGAAAACATTACATCGCATGCTTGAAACATTGAATTAAATCCTATACATGAATTCTAAGCATGGCATGCTCTCATGAGTGATTAAAACATAAAAACATGCTAAATAAAATTAAAATATGATTAAAAATGCTAAAACTAAAATGAGACATGCTGAAAATTAGAATTTAAACAAGCATGAACATGCTCGAAATTTAAAATAGCAAAGTAGAAGTTTACGAAATCCCCTCCACCTTAATTCGAGTTTCTTTGTAGAATCCGGCAAAGGTTCCCCTTATCCACCACTTTTAGAACTTCTAATCACTAACAAAAATACTTCAACAACTCTCTAAAACACAAAAATAAGAACTTTTCACACAAGAAAGAAAATAGAGTGAGAAGAAGTGCCAAGAAGAAGGCAAGAACAAGCAAAGAGGGAAGTGACAACTCTTTGCTTTGGGATGAGATGAATGTTATAGCAAGAAGGGGTATTTATAGGTTTTTGTTAGCAACCTCGCAAGTGTATGGGATCGCAGTAGTAATATCTGGTAAGTCTGGGTATCGTCCTCAGGGAACAAAGGTAGCTTTTGATTTTTTAATATCAGAGTTACTAATGATCTCAGTTTTATCAAGACAAGATTGAATGTGATTTAGTTAATTTCAAAACCAGAAACTGTTGTAAATAAGGATAATGATAAATTTTAAGAGTTCAATAGAGAAACATGTCTAGGATAATGAATGTCGTTGCATAGTTTGCAAATCTTCGTTGTGTTTGTGAATTAGCTAATCTATGAGTTATAGCATCAATTGTTGAAACCCTTTCCCAAGGCGTTTCAACACTCACTAGATTTGTTTCATCAAACCCTCTCCCGAGGCGTTCACTTGACAATCTATGTGTTTAGACTGACAATCCCTATGCAACTCCCTAGATTGGTCAACAATCTCCCGATCAATCAACTGGTCTAGGTCCAGATTGTGATATCCATATTTTAGACTTCTCTCCCGAGATAGACTAAAATACTAAATTCAACACATCTATGGCCAGTAGACATAAAGCTTTAAGTCTACACAATAAGGAATAGAATCTATAAATCAACAACTACAATTACATATTACAAATAATGCTTTGAACAATCACATCCCAGATAATCAAACGGATTAGCTCAACATGAATGTCAAGGAAAGCATAAAATAAAATTCAAATAAGCAATACATATTCAAATCTCTTAACAATCTTCAAAAACCAATAAAAACTTAGTCTTTGATGCCCTAGTAGCGTCACAGTGTTCCCTTCTCCCTTCTCTCCCTTCTGGACTCTAAAAACCTTCTTCTATTTATAGTCCCGCACTAAAAAACCTAAAAAATACGAAAATCTCACTATACAATTGAGTGACCTCGATTAGTGACCGCAGTCTATGAATTTGATGTCAAAAACCTAGATTTCATGCATTTTGTCCACTGCGGTCTGACAATTTTCTGTGCCAACCATGTTCTGATGACTACAGTCTCCAATTTATGGACCGCGGTCACTAGTGTGTTATTCACTGGTTTTATTCTTCTGTTCTAACTGCAGTCTTTAGTTTTCGTACCGCGGTCTTCTGGTATTTGCTCTTGATTCCATCTCTTGTATGTCTTCTTCTGATGCATTCTTTGTGTGTATCAACCTATATCCTGTAATACATGCAAATTCCTTTCCCAGACATTATTTTCTAATAGAAACATATCAAAACTATCAAGAACAATGCTTAAAAATTATTAAACAATGTAATTCCTAACTATCTGCAACTATTGCTAATTATGCAATTCTTTACTTATATTTTCTCTTATTTCCTATAACATGCATCATTTTGCCTATTCTAATATTAATTTACTATGCAACTAACAAATACCCCCAAACTTAGACTATTGTTCGTCCTCGAACAATGATTCTATTCTAAAATTAATATGTCATACCATATCGAATTCAAATTCTTTGTCACTCATCATTGTAACCTCAATTTTCCATTCCTATAGCTTATGACTCATTAACACTCCCTTAGGGACATTTAGTTTGTCTAGATTTTTAGTTCATCCTCTATTCTTTATCAAGTTCACCCTTTCATCTGTTAGTATTTCAATCCTCTTGGACTTTATAAATGATTTGCGGGTACCATTCCATTAACAAAAATCATTTCCTTATACTTGAGTACACAGACCCTCTCAATTCTCTCATCTATCTATCTTCTACTCAAGTCAAATTATAGTCAGGATCAAAGGTCTTTCTTTTAGGTTGTAACGTGGCCTGGCTCAAGGTACAAGTGTAATAGGAATTTAAATTTGACTCAGGTGTATACTCATAGCAATAATAACAACCTATTTTGTTTGATTTTCTTAATATAGCTCAAGCATTTCTGTTCCATCTTTTGTTTTTCTTTGTTTCATGCTCACAACCATGTCTTCACAGCTCCCCCAAACTTCTTTCAGTATATGCACTCCAAATTATACTCATATGTATACGCATACAAAAGTCAAAAGTTCAGCTATCATTGATAACACTGAAATACTATGAAAATAACCCCTTTTTTTCCTTCTTTTTTTTTAATGTAAAGGAATCTAAAGCATAACTGAACATATACATATTTCAATGTTCGCATCCCCTTCTCCTTTCGCATCATCAGAATATGTGATATTACAACCATGAGTGGACACAAATAGGTTTAACTAAGATATTTATAAAAAGATCGAGTGTTTATATATATAATGTTTAGGTTCATAACAAGAAAATAGGTTGTAAGGCTCAAAATTGGCTACAAGGATTATAAATGCTAGGACCGGCCTTTAGGCTATGACTCAAAAAATGATGGCCTACTTCATTTCCCTCCTATAGTCATTCCTAAGCAGTGGTCAAGACAGATTTGATTATTTTGAGAATTTGTGGGAAGTTCTCTCAGCTTGTGGTTTGGTTTCCACTCCTCACTTTCTTAGTCTTCAGAGTTTCAATCTACCTAAGACTACAGAGATCTGCCAAAGTCAAATTTCAGACAAACCAAGCACACAGACTGTTTGAAAGTACCATAATTCTTTGTCTCATCACACTAGAGGAATTTTCAATTTCATAGGTTACTCAATGAAAATTTTCAAAAATATGGCATGAATCTAACTTAAATGACATCTATATGTTCATGTCCTAACTAATGTGCTCATAAATTGACACTAATTAAATAATCCTAATTTCTAAATGTCATGAGATATTATACCTAGCTATGCATGTATAGTCTAGAAGTATTAATGCACAAACACAAAATATGTAAAATAATAAAATAAAAAGAAATAAACTTGTCATGAACTTGACTTGAATTGACTTTGAAGAAGAATTTCTTCAATGCGCACCCCCAAACTTATGTTGTGCCTTGTCTTCAAGTGCACATAAAGATGTAAACATGGGCGTGGTAACATAACACACATGCATTCAAAGAAAACGAAAAGGAAAGAATTAGTCTGGTAGTTAAGGCAAAATATAGCTTAGCATTGATTAGTGAACTCACAGTTAATGATAATGCATAATCAGAAGAAAAACAGAAAAACATAGGAATCATGACTAGACATAAGTGTGTTTTTTTTAAACAGATGCAAGAAAAGCAAAATAAACATCAAAACCATGGTGCTCAAGGATCTGCACCAAACATTTCCTCCTCTGTAATAAAATCATGAAAATTATCACCACCACCACCACCATCATCATCATCATCATCATCATCATCATCTGTAGGGACCTCTGGTGGGGGTGGCTGTGCTAGAGGTACACAACACGTCATCTCCATGTAAGGCACGACACAAGGAGGAAGAGGAAAAACTGCTGCCATATCTGGGTCCTTACGGTGCATCCACTCTGTCATGTATGCCATCTAGTGCATCATAGTATGCTCCGTAGTTGACAAAGGCGCAGCTGCGACTGAAGAAGACTGAGGAGCATCTGTAGGGAGTGTAGGAGCGGTAGTAGGAGCAATAGCTGGTGGAGGAGACTCAGTAGAGGGCCTACGCCTCTTGTAAGCTGAGGATGTGAGCATCTTCACCGCTAAATGGTCCTTCATCTTCAATAACGGCTCGGTCTTGTCCCAAACAACCCCTGCCCGTCTGCATAACTCAGTGATTAAGGTAGGATGTGCCAGACTGACATTTGTCTTGTTAGTGAAAGATTTGATAGAGCTGGATATGATTATCCCTATATTGATTGGGAGCCCCTTCATGATATAGCATACTAACACCGCGCTCTCAACAGTAACCCAATTAATAGCTAAGGAAGGAAGTAAATTAGTACAAACAAGATACAACCAAACCTTTGCCGGGGTTGTGAACATAGTCTTCATCAGATTCGCGGGTCTGTTGTTGTAACAGATCCATGATGCCCCATCAACACACAAAATCCTCAATATCTCATTCGATTCAAACCTTGGTAACAGATTGTAGTATTCATCCGGAGTGTCTGCCGGTAAGCCCTAAACCTCGTTAATCGCTGTCGCATTAAATGGCACCCATTTCCCCCTTACCCAAATAGATGTTCCTTCTCTATCTGGGGCGTTAGCATAGAACTCCTGTACAATAAACACCACTGTGGTGCCCGGTGCTTGAATTAACTTGTTCCAGTTGCGGGCAACTATAACAGTGTCAATGCCCAACTTGCACTCCTCGTTCATCAACATAATCCCTCTCTCAGGAATCAAATGCCTATTAGAATGGATAATCGTTAGTCTTTGCTTTGCGTTTGCTGTCCGGAATCTGTTCCTATTCGATAGAAGAGGAGGAGGTGCTTGTTGCTTGCCCTTTGAAGCAGGTAGTTTCATTCTTGGAGGCCTACAATCTTAGAGATTAACCAAAGAAAACAACAAGACTCATATATAATAACACATCAACCATTCAATGAAAAAGTCTCAATACATGGCTCTAATACATGGTATAAGTGTTGTAACATCAAGCTCATTCAATATGCATGCAACATTGAATCTTGTCTTGGTTTGGATGATGAATGACATACAAAATTGGGTAAAAAGACACCTCATTTCATGAAACAACACATATAAAGCATTAAATTTCTTATGAATATGGGTGTGACCAAATCTTAGTGCACATATGAATCAAATAAGTGGCATTATTAGAATCAAGAAGAGAATAAGATGAATCATTGATAAAAAAAATTACCATGAAAGCATTCCTAAATCATTTCAAACCATCTAAACCTTCCTAAATCATCTAAACACTTGAACAAATGCAAGAAACCAATGAGAAATCAAGGTAAAACACTTACATGTTGATTAAAAGAGGATGAAAAGCTTGAAAACTTGAAGAAGAATCCCGAAAGCCACACAAAATCTCGGATTTGCAACACAAGAATGAGCAAAATGACTGCAATCCATCATTTAAAAAATGCATGGACCGCGGTCATGCTTTATGGACCGCGGTCCATGTGCACATTTTTTTGCATTTTTGAGCATCACGAACTGGTGACCGCGGTCCTTATGTTACTACACAAAAACTTGCATTTTGTGGACCGCGGTCTACAGTGCAAGATTTTGTGTATTATGCTAGTGACCAAGGTCAGCATATCATGGACTGCAGTCTACAATTTTATGGACTCTTTTTAGTCAATTATAAGTGCATGAACAAAATTTCTCGATGAAAACTAACAAACTTAACTCAAGAATATAATCAACCAAACTCCTATAGTGGGTTGCCTCCCACTCAGCGCTAAGTTTAATGTCATTAGCTCGACGAGGATACGCTACTTCAATTGTTGAGGAGAACCGTTTCCACCATCTGTTTTTGACCACTATTTTTGACCATTAGTTTGAGGATGATAAGGTAGGGCAACCTTGTGCCTCACGCCATACTTAGTGAGAAGGTTGTTGAAGACTTTGTTGCAAAAATGTGTTCCTTCATTCCTCACAATGGCTCTAGGAGGGCCAAAACGGGAGAAGATATTTCTTGTAAGGAATTTAAGGACTACTCATGCATCATTCTTTGTTGTGGCCACAGCCTCCACCCACTTGGAGACATAATCAATTGCTAACAGGATGTATTGCTTGCCATCTGATGGTGGAAATGGCCCCATAAAGTCAAT